>CM046036.1:71976721-72199221 GCA_025215565.1 Flaveria ramosissima
TATTATGAGCCTTCATTTAAAGAACATATTAGTTTGCAATTAGTAGCTCATTTTGGTTATCACGGAGACATAAAACTCTTCATATCGTCTCGTGAAACACCGTTTATGAGGGCGAAAGAAATCTCAATGAGAACCGGCAGCAGCAACAAGCGCTGAGGATGACTCAAGAAAAGAACCGAAGAGGGAAGATGAAAAGGAAACCAAAACAGACAACAATCAAAACTTATGAACGAGAGCTTAGATTTAGTGATAAACGAGATCGATTTGGACATATCAGAGATCTTAATACCGGCTTTATATTCGATTACATTATCGTATTTTACATCGCATTAGAGTAATAATATGTAAGTATTACGCTTTTGCAATAATATGTAAGTATTTACTACTAATTATAACATGATAATGGTTTAAGTAGTGTAATTTATTATACTAATGTATTTGTTACACTAACAAATAATATAAGTTATGTTGCTAACATAACTTTGGTTGTATTAAGTTATTACATTACGATACAATATTTTACATCACATTACAAATATATTACATTTACATCCATTACTTAAATTGACTTTGTGAAGTCGCTGGATCGGTAGACATCCGAGCATGTTCTTGACGAAAGGAAACAAAATCAAAACCAAGAGACAAACAATAAACACGATCTATAATAAAATGGTTTCATTGATAAAACCTAATGATTACAAGATCGTTACAACAAAATATTCACGACTCTTGGCAAGGAGAGATCGAGCATGATCTCCCCTCTCATCCGGCAGCACCTAGGCTCCGGGCAGACTCCTCTCAAAAACCTATCTCTCTACACATTGAAACTGGTATATATAGGCCTCGGCCCATATTAGATGCGACTGGGCCCATTCGTGTGATTGGACCATGCGTATGGTTCAATCGTACGACTGGACCATGTGTATGGTTCAATCGTACTACTGGACCATACTTATGGTTCAGTCTTATGAATGTCCCAATCGCATCTCTCAGTCGCACGACTGGTCCATTAGCATGGCTCAGTCGTACGACTGAGTCTCATTCGCATATGCTCCTACGAATGACCCAGTTTCATGTGTTTACAACATATCAGGTGTATTACATTAAGCCTAGACTATTCGTCAAGCGACGGACACACTATATATGACAATATATGTTCCAACAAATTCCACCTTGGACGTAGCTTGCGAATAGTAGATAACACCTCTTACAATCTTCAGTCAATCTTTGCTCTGGTTGCCAATAGAATCAAACGAAAACCATATTAGCCAATGTTGCCAATCCGTCAGGTTGCTATAATATCCCTGAAAATGAATTTAGGCATAATAGCTTTCGTTTACTTTGTAGAACACCATCATAGCAGCAAGATTCGCCATATGACTGATTTTTCCAGATAATGACAAGAACAGTTTTCCATTGCTTCAATCTTCACACAGCCTAACCTGATTAACAATAACACCTGCAGAAATTCCCCCTCACATTCAGAATATATAAACGTTGTGCTCTCTTGGCGTCTTCATACGGTGTATTGGGCAAAAGGTAGAGGGTTCCAATCCACAGCTGACAATCTCAACCAAATCAGCATGCATTCAGATTCATCATCAAAAACCGACTCACATCATCACTTTCTGATTGCGTCTTCAACTTCTCTAAACATGGATTCCCCCTAAGTGTGACAACCCTAAAACTTAGGATTTCATACGTCAATTTTATTAATGAATTCTTATAATGCTTGACCAATCTTTTATAAGTTATATGTTTTTAGTGTATATATATATATATATATATGATACGTATGCATGGCTGCATGCATGCACAAATTCTACGTGTGCATGTATTAAAATATCCAAGTTTTGATATCAAACACTATTTGATCACTCACCTCATTATGTTAACATCAAATCTTACACCAAGTGAACCAAATACAACCCAACCAAACACCTTAATACAAAGTTAACATCAAAGAAGCTTGACATCAAAACAAACTAAACAAACATTATATACTTACACATTTAAACCTTAACACAAGTTTAACCTAAACTCTAGTCTCGATTCATTAAGAATTTAACCAACCGATTTGAATGGTGATTAACACCTTAATCGGCTAGCACACCTAGCCACACCTCACAAACCGCCACCTAGCCATTAGACACCAAGCTTATCTATTTGTTTGACACCTAATGAACCTATATGTAGCCTACTCATCAAGGCTATTAGTAGCTTCATGATTATGCCATTAAAGGCATTCGGTTGACTTCCATTTTAAAAAGGAGAACCGGTCACACTCTCCACAATCAAACCGCAGCCATCATTCTCTAAAAAACTTTCGATCACCACCATACCACCACCATAACCGAACGCCACAACCATCTCCACCTCCACTCTTCACCTCACGGTCACCTCTACATCATTTCTCTTTCTTTAAAGCTCTCGGTTACTACCTTAAAGTCACCACAACCAAGCATCATCATCTTCCAATTAACCATTGCAAAAAGATCAAGACCTTGGAGATCAAAGACAATCACTCAACTCGGTCCATCGAAGAAAGAAGCTACCAACATCTTCTTTTCACCCTCTCCCTCTGTCAAAATCAAGGTTCTAATCTCTAAACCATAACTAATTAAGTTACCAAAATATACATGTGTTTAAACAAACACATATGACTAACTCTTGTGATTAAACATACAAGTTCCTTACAAAATCCTACAAACATGTAAAATTTATTCAAAAAGCAGTAAGGAGATTTTTATGAATCTGAAATAAATAAAGTAAATCTTGATAATCAAATTTATATAAAGAAAATTATCAACAAAGGGTTAAAAATTTAGGTACAACTTGTTAAATTTAGTTTATTATGATATTGACTATGATTTTAGGAACAAACATTAAAAATATGTTTAGTATATTAATAAATATAGTTCTGCAAATTTTGATGTCATTTCAGTAAGTAAAATAATTTATATAAAAATTATCTAATTATTTAAAAGAAAAAATCATACTGATTATTACAAATGTGTGGAAAAATTATATATTGATTATTACAATTTATATGACTTACAAAAAATATTTCATGATTAAACTCAAAGACATGTCTAAGTTATGAATTTTTAAATGTTCTACTAACTGAAAATCAGGAAAAATACTTAAACTGTGAAATAAATTATGAAAAATTTACAGAAAGTATAAAAAGTAGAATATAACAGTCTGTATAAAAATAGAATTTTTGGACATATTCTGATATTTTTACTGAATATTGGTAAAATAATAAAAATCGTAAAAATTGACTCTGCTATGATTTGGGATATAAGAAAATTTTGAGAAACTATAAAAATTATGATAAGGATTCTGACCATGTTTGGATTTTTTTAGAGGCACGAAAGTATTTCTAATAAATCATTCAAATAATGTAAAAATTATAGAAAATAAGCTGAAAATAATAATGAAATGAAATTTAATTATATTATTTATAATATTAGGACCCACATACTGTAAAAATTTTGTGATGTACCTTAATATGATTTTTGAAATAAGTTTTATTAATTGAGGTGCTAAAAATGTTAAAGAAAAGACATTTTTCTAAACTATTAATATTTTTGTTTATAGGTTAACATTTGGAGTAAGAGGTGAGATTCATAGCCTCATTTTGATTTTTATAAACTTTTGGGGGAAAAAGCATACCATTGGTTTTTATAATTGATGCAATTTTTGAGATACACTGTCATATATGTTACAACCATAATTCGGATGTGGAACCGTTAGATAATATTGGTAGCGCTACTTAGGAAAATATCTCCTGCATCAACAGGATGAGTGTTGTGATGCTATATTATCTAATTTATGAATTATGTTATGACAGTTATGAACGATCTGATTATTAAATAAGGTTTGGTTGTATCTGATGCATCAATTATATTTTGTTTAAGATAAACCTGTGAACTCACCAACTTTATGTTGACTATTTTAAGTATGCTTTTTCAGGAATTCATCATGACTAACAGCTTAATGTTCTCTTTTGATGTGTATAATGGATGGGGAGAGATAATGGGGAAAGTTTGTGTGAATCTGACAGTTAACCTCTATGACCTCAGTGTATCGGTGGATGCTTATTTCCATCGTCTCTGAATATGTAGCTGTTAGATCTTTATGTTATAATAGGATTATGTTATTTCAAATTTTGACTATCATGATTTAATGTAATCCTAAACTTTAATATTATCCTATGAATTATGTTATGTTGTGCTGCTGTGCTATCTGTAAAAATGTATGAATCAATGAGTTCTGAACAAACAAGTCACACCCTAAGCATCTCACGCTTCCACCGGGATGTGACAAGTTGGTATCAGAGCCATTGGTTATATTAGAATTAGGTATCATAAAATGCCTAGACTATAACCATAAGCTCATATTTGTATGTTATGTGTATACGTGAATTTTTTGTGATTTCATGAATATTCTAACATTACCTCTTAATAAAATTTAGAGGTAAAAGATTTATTTATAATATGTGGAAATAAGTGACTAACTATTTTGCTCAAAATTATAAAAGACTTTTTGCAGCTATGAGCACTAATAATTATCTCAATGAGACTGACCCGTCTAAATATTCGGACCATAGCAATTATAAAGAAATCACATCTGAACCCGAATCTCAGCAAGTCCTGGAAACTCCTCAAACTGAAATTGAAAATAACCATAAGCCAAAATTTTATGTCCGACGTGCACCAATAACAGTAGGAGGATATACCATTAAAACCCCCAGGAAAAAGGTACGACCCAGAAACAAGTTCAAGGCTAAGCAAGATGAGGATGCAGAAATACAAATTGTTGACTCTCCTAAGAAGGAGGAAAGAAAGAGCAAAAGACAAAATATGGATGAGGACCAAATAACAACAGCTCAACAGACTCTTAAACAACTTAAGAAAATTCAACAAGGAATCAGAAGTATTCAGAAGGATGTTAAAGAATTGAAGGCACCCAAGAAAAACATCTTTTCAAGGATATGGAAATGGGTTCATGGAAATTAGAATTATCTTCTAACTCTAACATGCAAAAAAATCCTTAATAAGAACTTAAATGAAATATATCTTTTGTGTTTGGAATTATTATTTGTTATGTGTTAGCTAAAATACTATTAGGAATTTAAAATTCTTTTAACCTTGACTACAATTACTTATAGAAAATCATGCCGCCAAGAAGGAACACACAGCCTGTAAGAAGAACGGCGCGAGTAGGACGACCTAGAACCAGGCTTGGAGAAGAAACTCCTGTAAACACAACCACCAATGAGGATGATAGAATCTCACGATTAGTATCACAACAAATAGAGGCTGCTATACCCATACTAGTAACCCAGCTTCAACAAAACCTAAACCTTGGAACAACGACACCAGGCAACGAAATACCCGTAGAAGACACCATGAGAGGACAACTGGAAGAAGAACTATAACTGAAAAAGGATGCTCCTATAAAGCTTTTATGTCATGTAGGCCCGGGAATTTGATGGAAGAGGCGGAACTGTACAAGCCCTATGCTGGTTGGATGAGATGAAATCAACCTTAGAAATCAGTAAATGTGCCAACAACAACAAAACCTTGTTTGCTTCGCATTCACTAAAGGGGGAGGCACAATCCTGGTGGAAAATGGAAATGCACACTAAAGGTAGACATGTTATGAATGGATTAAGTTGGGATGAATTCAAGGGTTTAGTAATAGAAAAATATTGTTCCTACAATGAAATAGAAAAATTAGAGACTGAATTCTTAGCACTAGAAATGAAAGGGGTAGCACATCGAGAGTACACCGACAGATATAATGAACTCTCAAGGCTAGTACCATACCTGGTGACCCCAGAAGCAAAAAGGATAAGGAGATATATTTGGGGATTAGTACCACAAATAAGAGGGCTAGTGAAATCTGCTATGCCTAAAACTTTCCAAGATGCAGTAAGCCTATCAGGAAGCTTGACTGATGAAATGATAAGAAACGGATCTTTAAGTAACCCTAGATCAGGAGAGAAAAGAAAATGGAATGATGATAACTCAGGAGGAAAGTTTAGAGGAAATTCCAAGAAAAGGATAGCCCGACAACCCACCTGAAACTTCTTAGGAATGACACGAGAAAAGAAAGCACAAGCTGAAAACCAGCCATGGTGCAGTACCTGTCAAAGATATCATCAGGGCAATTGCGCAATGTTAATCTGTTACAACTGCAAGAAAAAAGGACATATATCCCGAGACTGTAAAAGCCCTACTAACCCAAAACCAGTCTGTTATCAATGTGGAAACGAAAACCACTTTCGAAACGAATGTACACAACTGAAGGGTAAGGCTCCGGTCAACCAAAACAACCCTCGGGGAAGAGCATTTGTGATGCAAGCTGAAGAAGCTCGACGCGAACCGGAGGTTGTAACGGGTACGTTTCCTATAAACAACAGTACGCTACTGTACTATTTGATACTGGAGCAACCCCTAGTTTTATTTCAAACACGTTTAGACCACTGCTTGACCTAACCTCTAAAAAGTTAAATCAAAAATATATGATAGAACTAGCTGATGGTAAGATAATTGAAGCCTATGAAATCATTCCTACTTGTACTATAAATCTAGATGAAAATTATTTCAATATAGATTTGATTCCTATGGATTTAGGAGGATTTGATATTATTGTGGGAATGGATTAGTTAAGTAAAAATCAGGCTGAAATAGTATGTGACAAGAAAATGATAAGAATTCCTCTGATTAATGAAAATAGAACACTTTGTATATATGGTGAAAAACCTAGAGGTGTCATGAAGATAATTTCCTGTAAGAACGCACAAAAATGTTTAAGGAAGAAATGTTTAGCTTTCCTAGCTCATATTGTTGACACCAAGATAGATAAAGTAAACCTAGAAAATGTTCCTATTGTCAATGAATATTCTGATGTATTTCCTGATGAATTACCTGGTTTACCACCCCCTCGTCAAGTAGAGTTCAAAATTGAGTTAATACCAGGAACAACCCCTATTGCTAAGGCACCCTACCATTTAGCACCCACAGAAATGGAGGAATTAATGAGCCAAATTCAAGAACTACTGGATAAGGAATTTATACGTCCTAGTGTATCACCCTGGGGAGCACCCGTTTTATTTGTTAAAAAGAAAGATGGAACATTTAGAATGTGTATAGACTACAGGGAACTTAATAAGGTAACTGTGAAGAATAGGTATCCCCTACCTAGGATAGACGACCTATTTGACCAATTGCAAGGATCTAGTTACTTTTCAAAGATAGATTTAAGATCAGGATATCATCAGTTAAGAGTGCAGGATGAGGACATACCAAAAACAACATTCAGAACTAGGTATGGATATTATGAATTTCTTGTAATGCTATTTGGATTAACCAATGCTCCAGCTTTATTTATGGATTTAATGAATAGGATATGTAAGCCTTATTTAGACAAATTTGTCATAGTTTTTATAGATGACATTTTAATCTATTCCAAAAATAAGGAGGATCATGAACAACACTTAAGGTTGACTTTGGAATTGTTAAGAAAAGAAAATTTATATGCAAATTTCTTAAAATGTGAATTCTGGAAAAGGGAAGTGCAATTCCTTGGACACATAGTTAACCAAGAAGGTATACAGGTAGATCCAGCAAAAATAGAGGCTGTTAAGAAATGAGAAGATCCCAAAACACCAACAGAAGTACGCCAATTCTTAGGACTGGCCGGATATTATAGAAGAGTCATAGAGAATTTTTCAAGAATACCTCAACCCCTGATAGAATTAACTCAAAAGGATAAGCCATACATTTGGGGAGAAAAGCAAAAGGCTGCATTCGAACTCTTAAAAAGTAAATTATGTAGTGCACCTATCTTGTCATTACCAGAAGGGACTGATGATTTTATAGTATATTGTGACGCGTCTCGTCAAGGATTTGGATGCGTGTTAATGCAACGAAGTAAATAATTGCCTATGCCTCTAGACAACTTAGGGGAAGTGAAAAGAATTACATTACGCATGATTTGGAATTAGGAGCAGTAGTATTTGCATTAAAAATCTGGAGACATTATCTGTATGGAACAAAATATACAATATATACAGATCATAAGAGTTTACAGCACATATTTGATCAGAAAATATTGAATATGAGACAAAGGAGATGGATAGAACTATTAAGTGACTATGACTGTGAAATCAAATACCATCCGGGTAAAGCAAATGTAGTAGCAGATGCTTTAAGTAGAAAGGATAGAGTTAAACCATTACGAGTACGTGCCATGAGAATGGAACTACAATCAGACCTATTAAATTGAATACGAGAGGCCCAACAAAAAGGTAAATTGGAGATGAAAGGACAAATAAAAGATTTGAAAGAAGGTGCGAATGGAATTTTAAAGTTCAAGAGAAGAACATGGATACCCGATAATGATATACTTAGAAGAATCATACTACAAGAGGCACATAAATCGAAATATTCTGTGCATCCAGGAAATAACAAAATGTACAAGATTTGAAAAGCCATTACTGGTGGCCTGGTATGAAGAGATCAGTTGGGGAATTTGTAGAAAGATGCAATACATGTTCAAGAGTTAAAGCTGAACACCAAAAACCTTCACGATATCTGCAACAACCCGAGATTCCAGAATGGAAATGGGACCAGATCACCATGGATTTTGTAATTAAACTACCAAGAACCTCAAGTGGGTATGACACAATTTGGGTTATAGTAGATAGATTGACCAAATCAGCACACTTCTTGCCAATTAGGGAAGATTATAAAATAGAGAAATTAGCAAGAATTTATGTGCAGGAAATTGTGTCTAGACATGAAACGCCCATCTCAATTATATCCGACAGAGACAATAGATTCATATCTAGGTTCTGACAAACCTTACAAAAAGCTTTAGGAACCCAAATAAACCTTAGTACCACATACCATCCGCAAATAGATGGACAAAGTGAAAAGACAATTCAAACATTAGAAGATATGTTACGTGCTTGTGCATTGGATTTTGGTGGCAATTGGGATATACATCTACCTTTGATAGAGTTTTCTTATAATAATAGCTATCATTCCAGTATTGGAACCGCCCCATTTGAAGCCTTGTACGGAAGAAAATGTAGATCACCATTATGTTGGAATGAAGTAGGAGATAGGCAACTTATAGGCCCTGACCTAATTCAAGAAACATCTGACAAGATCAAGGAAATCAAAAATAAATTAAAGACAACACGTGATCGACAGAAAAGTTATGCTGATAAAAGAAGAAAACCACTAGAATTCCAAGTAGGAGATAAGGTTTATATGAAAATATCACCCACAAAAGGAATCATTCGATTTGGAAAAAGGAGTAAATTAAATCCTAGGTATGTTGGACCATTTGAAATCACTGACAAAGTTGGCCCAGTTGCATATAGGTTAAATTTACCCCAAGAATTAAGGGAAGTACACAACACGTTTCATGTGTCCATTTTAAAAAAATGTCTAAATGATGAGGCATTAAAAATTCCAGTTCAAAAAATAAGGATAGACAAGAAGCTACATTTTATGGATGAACCAGTAGCCATATTAGACAAAGAAGTGAAAAGGCTAAGAAGGAGTAAAATTCCCATAGTAAAAGTTAAGTGGAACGCTAGGAGAGGACCAGAATATACGTGGGAAAGGGAAGATGAAATCAGAAGAAAGTATCCCCATCTATTTTAAGTCAGTAATCAGATGAGATACTCTCAACTTTAGGTATTACTTTCCAAATAAATTTCGGGACGAAATTATTTTTACGGGGGAAGAATGTGACAACCCTAAAACTTAGGATTTCATACGTCAATTTTATTAATGAATTCTTATAATGCTTTGTCACACCCCAACCTTGACGGCGGAAACGTCGAGGTGTGAGGGTTAAGATCGTTCACAGCCACATAACGCTATTAATAACCCAAATATATATTAATCATAAGTTCCAATTGTACCATTACAATCATAACTCTCAAAGAAAGTAAATGACATAACATAAGATGCAACAATCCAATTTATTTCGTTTATTTAACTAGGTCCATTCCTAGCTGTGAAAGTACTTCAAAAACGGCGATCAATCTTGAGTATTTCCTGAAACATGTTGAAAATAAAAGGTCAACATAATGTTGGTGAGATTTCCATAGTTTTCGATACATAAGTATATAAAAGATGGCAATGCATGTTGTAAGTTAGAGAACAAGTAACTATGGATGTAAGACAGAATGCACAATCAAACCTCGACAAAGTTTTACAAGTCTCAAACGTTTAAAAGTATATACGATTAGCTAAGTGTACTTGGATCAACCAAGCAGGCTTGTCTGGCCCATAATTCTATGACTTCGCTAGGCTAGCAATAGTAAATGATTGTACATATATTCGACATTACATGGTAGCCACAAAGTTCAACTAACCATAACAAACAGGTGAAATACCATAAGTTTACAAGAATCAAACGTGTTTATAACTGCAAGGTTTATAATGTAATATGTTTCACCCCAAATATGTAAAAATATAAAAAGGGGTATAGAAATACTCACATGATCAAATAAGTATATATTGGATGATTAATAAGAAATAATAATAAGCGTCGTTTCAACGTAGCCCTTCACAATTCACCTAAAATATATATATTTACAAGGTTTAAGTTTAATAATAGAATTAACGTTTTAACGCGAACTAGGGTTGTAGGATTTTGGGGTTTTGTAAACAATTTAGTAAACTCTTATTTATATTTTGTTCAACAGAGAAGTAACATTATAAAATTTTAAAGGAATTATAACCATTGTTAATAATTTGTGTAATACACATATATCTTTATTCAAAGAAAACATAAGATTCAATAATAATAATTAATAATTCAAATTATTATATAAATCCATTTTTATAACAATACTTAATTATAATTTTTTTATATTAAAATATTTTATAAAGATAAATTTACAGAAAAATATTTTGTTGATTTTAAAAGATTAGAAGTTTGTAAAAATCATTTTTATATGTAATAAAATTTTTCTAAAATAGAATTAAGGCTAAAAAGCCTTTTTAAAAATAATAAGAGGGTGCCCGGGTTCGAACCCGGGACCTCTAAGTTGGAATGTAGTGAGTGAACCGTTGAACCAAGGCTCTCAGCCGCGGTATAACCCGGTTCCAAATCCTTTAACTTAAAAATGAACGCCCCCAAACAAGAACCCTAATTCGATTGATCCCAAATAAAAGCATCAAACTATGTTATTAACCGAATTAAGTTTGGGGCTTTTGTCCCCATGTATAATCGAACGTGTAACTGTGATCAATTACCTGATATCAAAGTGTTAGACACCAGAATGGGTGATGAACAGGTCGTGACTTCGTACGACTTGTTTGATGCTCAAATAACGATGATAGCCATTAACTTGAACTTATCGAAGCTTCAAAGGGCAATCACAAATCAAAGCCCTTAATCAATTTCGGACTTTGAACTCCAGATGTTGGTGTTCGACTAGTTGCAGGTTAGCGACGAAAAGGATGATCTAATTTGATATTTGGGTTTGTTTCAGATGTAATTGAATGTTGTATTCGATTAGTGCTTGATAGATGATTATTTAGGTGAGTTTAATTAGATTATTATTAGGTGTTAATGCTCGAACGGCTATGGATTTAAGTTGCTTCGGTTATGTACTCGATTCGACTAGTAACGGATGTTTTAACTTGATTAAACGATGTATACCAGTTCGAATCATGTTCTAGAAAGGTTTGGGGACGGTTTTGGATCAAGAAACGACGAAACTTGGCGGTTCTGGGGTCGCCGGTCTTCGCCGGAGGGTGGCCGGAGTCCATCGGAAAAGCGGGGAGAGAGAAAAAGAGATTGGGGTTTGTGTTTAAGATTTTTACACGTTTAGTCCCCTGTGATTTAATTGTTTATCATTTTATGCCAATACTTTCTATTTCCAAGTTTTTAGTCCCTGTGATTTAATTGTTTATCATTTATGCCAATACTTTCTATTTCAAGTTTCCAAATACACAACACTCCCCTTGAGTTAATAACTCCAAGTTTAAACACTATTCTTTATTTTAAGTTTAAAAGCTTTTATAGTAATATTATTATTATTTATTATTATGTTCACAATAATTAAGTTATTAACTTTAATTTTCTTTTAAGAATTAAAATCAAACTAAGAAGCAAGCATAAATAACCCATATGTTTCATGAATGACAACGATGGTCCTTACAAGAAGATAACAACAGTAACTTTAATTTAACAAAATACAAGATGTTACAGTCTCCCCAACTTAAAAGAATTTCGTCCCAAAATTAAGAATGAACTAGGCGAACAAATGCGGGTATCTCTCCTTCATATGATCCTCACGCTCCCAAGTGAACTCAGCTCCACACTTGTTCTCCCAACGAACCTTAACGATTGGAGTAGTTGTGGTTCTCGTTTTCTTCATAATGCGATTCATAATCTCAACAGGTTTCTCAATAAAGTGCAATGACTCGTCGATCTGGATGTCTTCCAATGGAACATGCAAACTCTCGTCGGCCAAACACTTTCTCAAATTTGAGACATGGAATACAAGATGAACTCCACTAAGGTCGGAAGGTAGTTCCAGTTTATAAGCCACTTTCCCAACCCTTTTCAGAATTTTGAAAGGTCCTACAAATCTTGGAGCTAGTTTACCCTTCTTTCCAAAGCGAACAACACCTTTCCACGGTGACACCTTAAGAAGAACCATGTCGCCAACTTGGAACTCCAACGGCTTACGATGCTTATCGGCATAACTCTTTTGTCGACTTCTTGCCACTTCAAGGTTCTTGCGGATTGTAGAGACTTTATCGGTCGTTTCTTGTATGAGTCAAGGACACAAAGACGCAGCAGATCCTCGAGGGTTTGGATTGTTCGTTCGGTTTGACCATGGGTTTGAGGATGGTAAGCCGTACTTAAATCCAATTGAGTACCCAAGAGTTCTTGCATCGAAGACCAAAAGTGTGAAGTGAAACGAGCGTCTCGATCGGAAATAATGTGCAACGGCATGCCATGACGACTCACAATTTCATCAATGTAGATGCGAGCCAGTCTTGAAACTTTGTATGTATCTCGTATGGGTATGAAGTGCGCCGTCTTGGTCAAATGGTCAACAATGACCTATATGCTATCATGAGCACGAGGTGTACGAGGTAACTTGGTTATTAAATCCATGGATATATGTTCCTATTTCCACATAGGGATTTCAGGTTGCTCAAGTAAACCACTTGGTCGTTGATGCTCGGCTTTGACCCTTGCACACGTGAGACACTTGGAAACATAAGACGCGATATCTTTCTTCATTCCAGGCCACCAATAATGACCGCGTAAGTTCATGTACATCTTATCGGAGCCAGGATGAATAGAATATCGAGTTTGATGAGCTTCGTTCATAATGAAATGTCGAAGGTTATCACGATTCGGGATCTAAAGTCGATTCAAGAAGTACCACATGCCATTCGGTTTTGTCTCCAGTTGTGACAGAACGTTTGGCATCAAACCTTCATCTTTCCCTTCGCCGGTTAGTGCCGCTTGTTGTGCCTCGCGAATGCATAACTCGAGGTCACTATCGATCCTTATGTTTTGGAGCATGATAGTAGCCTCATTGACATCCACATGAATCTCGGTATCAAATTCTCCTAGCGTATCAAACCATTGCCTTCGATCTCGAATTTCTAGAAACGAGACAGTCTTGTTATGGACCTTGCGACTTAGCGCGTCGGCTACAACATTCGCATTTCCAGGATGGTAGCGAATGTCACAGTCGTAGTCGCTAATTAACTCGATCCAACGTCTTTGTCTCATGTTGAGATCATTTTGGTTGAACACGTGTTGGAGATTCTTATGATCGGTGTAGACTATGCATTGCGTCCCATATAGATAGTGTCGCCAAATCTTCAATGCAAAAACCACAGCACCAAGTTCAAGATCGTGAGTCGTGTAGTTCACTTCATGAACCTTCAATTGCCTCGACGCGTATGCTATAACTTTGCCTCGTTGCATGAGAACACAACCAAGACCTTGATTAGAAGCATCGCAATACACGGTAAAGTCATTATTTCCATCGGGAAGTGTGAGAATAAGAGCGTTACACAACTTGCGTTTCAATGTCTCGAAAGCCTCTTCTTGCTCAAGTCCCCATTCAAAGAGTCGATTCTTTTGGGTTAGCGCCGTTAATGGTTTAGCAATCTTCGAGAAATTCGCTATGAACCTATGGTAATATCCCGCTAAGCCCAGAAAAGAACGAACCTCGGTTGGGGTTGTGGGAACACACCAATTCTTTACGGCTTCAATTTTAGCAGGATCAACGTGAATCCCTTGGCTATTCACCATATGCCCTAAGAATTGAACTTCTTCCAACCAAAATTCACACTTGGAAAACTTGACATATAATTGCTCCTTTTTCAAAAGTTCAAGAACTTGTCGCAAGTGCGTCTCGTGATCGATTTTCGTCTTGGAATAAATAAGAATATCATCAATGAACACGATCACGAACTTATCCAAATACGGTTTACATACTCAATTCATGAGATCCATGAACACGGCAGGTGCATTAGTCAAGCCAAAAGGCATGACCATGAACTCGTAGTGTCCATATCGAGTACGAAAAGCGATCTTTGGAATGTCATCATCATGAACACGTAGTTGATGATACCCAGAACGTAGATCGATCTTTGAGAATTGAGTTGCTCCTTGAAGTTGGTCAAAGAGATCATTGATTCGAGGAAGAGGGTATCGGTTTTTGATAGTAAGCTTGTTAGGTTCTCGGTAATCGATGCACATACGAAATGAACCATCCTTCTTCTTCACAAATAGTACAGGTGCACCCCACGGTGATGAACTAGGGCAAATGAAACCCTTATCGGTCAACTCTTGCAGTTGACTAGCGAGTTCTTGCATTTCAGACGGTGCAAGACGATATGGCGATTTAGCCACAAGGTTTGCACCAGGGATTAAGTCAATCTTGAACTCAACTTCTCGCACGAGAGGTAGCCCTTTAAGATCCTCGGGAAAAACCTCGGGAGAGTTCCGCACGACAGGAATGTCTTTCAAGTCCTTACCCTTGGCTTTCGTATTAGCTACATATGCCATGAAAGCCATGTAGTTTTTACTTAAGCATTTGCGAGCCTTGATGCAAGACATGAGTTTGAGTATTTGGGATGATTTCTCCCCAAAGACCTTCAAAGTATCACCAGTCGGTAAAGGAATTCGAATACATTTCTCGAAGCATAGAATTTCCGCATGCTGCTTGGCTAATCAATCCATACCAATGATAACATCAAAGCTTCCCAATTGCATAGGAATAAGGTCGACGAAGAACTCGTGTTCGTTAAGGCTTAAGGTGCAGTCACGTATTATGACGTCAAGGACGATAGATTTTCCATCGGCGACCTCGACCGTGAAAGATCTTTCTAGATTAACACGCGGTTTAGAAAGTATAGGCTCGAATTCCAGGGACACGAAACTCATATCGGCACCCGAATCAAACAATACGGAAGCATAATGACTATTTACAAGATACATACCTGTTTGGTAACAACCTATTATTGGTATGATGAACATAGATAGGAAGTTTTACAAGACAAGAAAAGACTAAAAGAAGTTCAACGACGTACCATTCACCACGTCGTTGTTGGCTTGGGCTTGATTGGCATTGATGTTGAAAGTCCTTCCACGAGGCGTTGCGAGGACATTGCGGATGAATATGACCTGGCTCACCATAGTTATAGCAGGTTCAGTTGGTAAGCATTGTAGTGTTGTTTGGCGCACGAAGGCAAGTAGTTACCAAGTGTCCATACTTCCCACACAACGAGCAGACTGATAGGATCGGATCAATTAGATTTGAATTTTGCAGCGGAATATAACACAATAAGATCAAATTCAAGCAAGAAAGTAATGAATATGCAAACAATCAATCACAATTATAGAGAGAGAATATTTCTGTTAAAGGAATGTTTTCATTCACGCGTAATGCTTCGGTAGGAATACAGCTAGGTCAACATCCCTTATATAGAGGAATGTGACGTCTGCTGATGTCACTTGATAATGACATCTAACAGAATTATACAAAACAACTGAAATAATGCAAACTACTGAAATGTTCTCAACAACTGATCACATCTTAGAGAATGCTAAGTACAAATACATAAAACTACTGACTTAAAACTACTGAAACAATAAACTACTGAAAGGTAAAATTACAAGTACTGAAAAGTAAAACCATCACAACTACTGAAGTTAACAACTTTAGCTGTTGTGACAACTACTGATCACTCTGGTCTTTAGTCTTTGTCTTCAGTACTTCACTTTCAGACTTTGTCTTCAGTTCTTTACTTTCAGACTTTGTCTTCAGACCTTTGTAATCAGCTGATGTCCTCAGCTGTTGTGATCTTCTTCAGTAGTTGTAATGTCTGTGGGACTTAGAGGTTTTTCTGATCAGGCTCATTGGTTCTTTTGGTCCAACAAACTCCCCCTGAACCAATGCAGCCAAAACCTCTAACTTTATTGATGATCCCACTTATTCTTTGGCAGAAATACTCTCTTGATCAGCTTCAGAGGTAAACAAATAAGCATAGGCCGGAAAAAGGTTTCTAATCTTTTGATTGGCTAAGTATGGAAGGGAACTCTGTCTTGGGAAACCTGGACACAGAGTCTTGTCCCAACCATGAAACCTATTTTCCATTAATGAGTCTGTAAGACTCCCTTGCATAGGCCTCAAGGAGAACAACTTGTTCCTCTTTAGTGAGTTCTTCTGCTTCTCCCTCAAAGAAGAATTCAGGCCCATAGTATTCAGACAGATACCTCACTGTCTTCCCATTCTTCAACTCAACAGTTGTGATCTCTCTGTATGCAAATTCATCTGGATGAGAGCCTTCAAGCAGCAACTGGAGTTCACTCTTTTGAAGATCATCAAGTCTTTTATATAACAACCCCTTCTTGATCATTTTGTTCTCAAGAATAGACATAGGGGTTGATTTTGAGGTGTGAGCTCTCTTGAATTCTTCAATAATTTCCCAGGGTGAGACTACCATGGCCAACATGATTGCAGCATTCAAAGTATTTCTTACTTGGCCATGATATCTACTTGGTAAGTTTTTCTTTTGTATTCTGGAACTTACCCTGGGGTCTGGCCAAATCCTCACTCTTTCTCTTTGATGTTGGAAGGTATGTCTAAGAGTGTACAGCCTCTGAGCTTGTTTCTTCATTGCTTGAATGGATGAGGACTGAGGGAAGTCCTTTTCAACCATTTTAAGAAATTGCTCATCATGCTGCTTCTGCTGTTCTTCTTCTTCAATTTTGACTTTAACCATTTGCCTTTGAGTTTTAGGAGTTATTGTTTGTGATTGACTCCTAGGCTTAAGTTTCTTCCTTTCAAGAATAGCAGATATTGGCAGATTATCCTCTTCATCCTCTTCTTCTTCTTCTTCCATCCTCAGCAGCCTTCTTTTTCTTTTAGGTGCATCACTGGTGATAGATTGAATGGGTTTCTTAGGTAAAGGGGTTGGCTTAGAGGGTTGTGAGGTTGGTTGTTTTGAGGATTGTGAGGGTAATTGTTTTGGAGGTTGAGAGGTTGGTTGTTTTGAGGGTTTTGAGATTGGTTGTTTTGGTTGAGGAGATTTTAAGGGCTGCTCTATCAATTTGTTGGTGAGGGTGGCTTTGGATAACTTAGCCATGTCAGATCTCTTCCCAGCACCAGCTTCATCCAGAGCTTCAATGATTAAGCCTTTGTTGAAGCTTTCAGATGAGCATATTTTGGTGGTTATCTCCAAGATGCTATCTCTGGACCATGACTTGATCTCAATGATAGGTCTTCCCAAGTGTTTGGATAGGAATCTCATCATAGCCTCCAATCTCTCCCTTTCTTCTTCATTGCAGCTTGCCCATCGACTCTCAATCTCCTGAATCTCAAGTCTTCTAATCTCTGAATCAAGTTTGGCAGTATCAAATCCTTGCCTGAAGAGCTGATCAATGATCCTGTCCATGGATCTGCTATGTTGCTCATCAGCTTCTTTGATCATCTCATCCAACCTCTTCTCATCCTCAGTTTGTTCACCAAAACTCTTCTTTCTTTTGTAGGTAATGATATCTTTGCCTTTATTTCCTCCTTAGCTTCTTCCTCTTCAACTCTTTTCTTTTTATCATCCTTTACTGACTTAGACTCCCCCTTTTTGGTTGCATTGGGTTTAGGGGTGTGAATGTCAGAAAGGTGCTTTGACACAGCATCAGCCACAAGGGTTTTAAGATCTGAGGAGATCCTCTCATCAATGGTTTGATGGACAATAGATGTGATGATGGGAGTGATGAGAGGTAAGGAGGATTTGAAAGCAGCAGCCATTTTCTCAGAGGGGTTCTCTCCCTGAGAAATGGTGCCTGAAACAGAGGCTGGTGGCTTGTTTGATTTGAGTGGCTCCGTGTTTGGTAAAGCTTCAACAGAAGCTGCCATCTGTGGGTTAATTGGGGCAGATGGACTTGATTCCTAAGACATATTGGTAAGCAGTTCTTTTAATCTGCAAACCTCAGTCTCAAGAATGGTGTTTTGGGCTAAGACTTCAAAGAAAAAGCCCAGGTCATCATCAGTATAAGCTGAATCAGCTGACCTCCTGAGTGAATCAGGATGAACATGTGTTGAGTTTAAATCAGTAATCACATGTGCCCCTTTGTCTTGGAACTGGAGACTTCCTGCCTCAGGAGCAAGTCCTTCATTGGCAGTTGCCTCTGGTGAGGTCTTAGAGATGATACCTGCTTCATCCTGTTCATGTGTTGAAACAGGGGAAGAGGTAGCCTCACCAGATGTTCTAGTCTCCACATCTACACTAGGAGATTGAACTTTAGAATCCCAATGCTGTGGGTTGTCAACTACATTTTGGTCCTCTCCCTCAACTGTTGAGGTTTTCCCAGTGGTAACAGGTTTCTGGGGAGGGGTAGAGGAATGTAGTTGAGTCAGCACTTGTGCAATAACTGCAGTTGGGCTTGTAGGGGTGGTATCAGTGGGAGATGGAGGTGAAAAGGTTTGCACCTGGGGAGAGTGGTGCTCTTCAATGGCAATCTTCTTAAGTGAGATAGATTCCAGTAATGTGGTTTCCCCAATGTTGGTTGCATCAGGATCCTGTTGAGAGGATACCTGAGCGGTTTCAGCTGGTGGAGTCATTGAAACTACAAGGGGATTAAGGCCTGTAGTTTCATCCTGTGTTTGTGCTGCAGGGGCATCATCAGGGGACTCAACTCCCTGAGTAGCCTTTTTAGTTTTTTTGGTTTTGGTTTGGAGGGGACTTTAGATTTGGAGGTGGAGGCTGTGGGTTCCCTCTGCTTGGGTTTGAGCAGTTTGGCAGCCTCTTTGAGTTGTGGGTTTGAGTTGTGCCTGGAGTATACCTCTGGCAAAACCACCAGAGCAGGGACTCCAAGGCCAACAAGGCCATCAGATTTTAATTGATTTAAAATTATAGCCATAAGAAACCTTGGATATAATATCCATCTATTTGCCACAGGTTTCATTGCCAAATCTTTCAATTCCAAAAAGATAATATCAGAAAAATTTAGATTTTGATGTTCAAGGATAGAGTATAATACCTGTTGCCATCTGGAGGACACTTGATCCCATGAGGATGTTTTGGGAGCAAGACAGACATTGATCATGTGGAATATGAGTCGCCCGGCATCATGGAAGTGCTTCTTCAGAATGGTAGTAGCACTTAGGTCACCCTCATAACCATGATTAGCAAAAGATAGATCAATGGTACCTTTGGGGTATTTGGTGGGATAGGTGGCATCATTCAGGTCTAGGGTTTGACGAATGATCTCAGGAGTGATGACCACCCGTTTCTGGTTGACAAATGACTGGAGAGTGATGGTGTCATCATTCTCAGTAGTATGAACAATGACGTTTGTCCAGAATTGGCACAAGGTATCGGGGTAGATGGTAGGATTTAAGAGAAAGGCTGTGCGGTATTGGGAATCAACCATCAAGTCAATAGCAGCATCAAACTTGTTCCAGAAGGGTGATTTGGTAAGGTGAGCAACACAGTTGTGTCGAGGTTTGATTTGCATGGTCGCCATTAATGGAAGATGAACGTTTGGAAAGTGGGTTATGAAAAGTTTGAAGTTAGGGTTAGGTATATATAGGTTATGAAACGGCTGAGAGAAAACAACTGAAAGTGTTGGTGTTAGTCATCAGTTGTTAGGAAACAACTGAAGACATGGTTTTAACTTTCAGATGTTGTAAACAACTGAAGACTTGGTGTTGGTCATCAGTAGTTGTAAAACTACTGAAGACTTGGTTTTGGCTTCAGTTGTTTGGAAATGAAACAGTAGTTGTCGTCAATTCACAAAGTTCACCTGTTTCAATGACCTTAACACTTACTCATCAAATCATCTGATTTTCAGATGTTTCATTGGTCATCAGTACTTATTTATTATAAAAGACATCAGTAGTTTGAACTACATCAGTACTTTCTAACAAATGAAGTACTTCAGTACTTTTAAGTAATTTTAGTCTGCAGTAGTTATAAAACTACTGAAGATAAGATGACTTATCAGCACTTATTTTTTACAAAAGTATACTAATGCTCATCAGTATTTATTGACTAAGAGCATCAGTAGTTGTCAAATTATTCTAGTTGCAGCATACCAAGCCTGAGTACAAGATTATGAAAAGTTGCACTATCCAAAGGCTTAGTAAATATATCTGCAAGCTCATCAGCACTAGGCACAAACTTTGGATCAATCAGACCTTTTTCATAGCAATCCCTGATGAAATGATGTCTGATCTCAATATGTTTGATCCTAGAATGCTGGACAGGATTCTTAACAATACAAAGAGCTGAAGCACTATCCATTAATAAAGGAGTCTTAGTCTCTGTAATGTCATAATCCAATAACCGATTTTGAAGCCAGAGTACCTGAGATGTACAGCTTGCAGCTGCAATATACTCTGCTTCAACTGTGGATGTAGCAACTGAAGTTTGTTTCTCACTCTGCCAAGAAACCAAACAGTTGCCTAGAAATTGGCATCCACCAGAAGTTGATTTTCTGGTTAACTTACACCCTGCATAGTCACTATCAGAGAAAGCAACCAATTTACAAGAGTGCCCAGTGGAATACCATAGTCCTAGAGATTGAGTTCCTTGCAAATATCTAAAGATCCTCTTGACTGCAATCATATGAGAATCCTTAGGAGCAGCCTGAAATCTAGCACAGACACAAGTTGCAAACATAATATCTGGTCTAGAAGCTGTTAGGTACATCAAGGAACCAATCATACATCTGTAAAGAGTTTCATCAACTGCTTTACCTTTTTGATCAGCATCCAGTTGTGTGTTGCTGCACATGGGAGTAGAACAGGGTTTACAGTTTTGTAAATCAAACTTGGTTAACAAATCTTTTGTGTATTTTGACTGATGAATGAAAGTTCCATCAGTCAGTTGTTTGATTTGCAAACCCAGAAAGAATTGTAATTCTCCCATTGCACTCATTTCAAACTTTTGTTGCATCAATTTTGTAAATGCATCACACAACTGTGGATCAGATGATGCAAAAATAATGTCATCAACATAAATTTGAACAAGGAGCTTATGCATGCCTGCTTTCTTTATAAACAGAATTTTATCTATGGAGCCTCTAGTGAAATTATTTTGAAGAAGAAAGTTAGATAATGTTTCATACCAGGCTCTGGGTGCTTGTTTCAACCCATAAAGAGCCTTATCAAGCTTATACACCCAATCAGGGTGTTTATGATCTTCAAAACCTGGTGGTTGACACCACATAAACTTCTTCTTTTATTTTACCATATAAAAATGCACTTTTGACATCCATTTGAAAAACTTTAAGGTTATGAAAAGCAGCATAAGCTAAAAACAATCTAATTGCCTCAAGTCTGGCTACAGGGGCAAAGGTTTCATCATAATCAATACCTTCTTCTTGTGAAAACCCCTGTACAACCAGTCTGGCCTTGTTCTTGACAATTTGGCCTTTTACATCAGTTTTATTCCTAAACACCCATTTAGTGCCTATTGCACACTTACCTTGGGGTAGAGGAACAGTTCCAACACTTGTTGTTTTTGAAATTGAAGAAGCTCAAGCTGCATGGCTTCAACCCATCCATTGTCCCTTAAGGCCACATGATAATTCTTTGGCTCTTGCTGACTGATGAAGAGAGCATAGAGACAGAAATTGGACAATTGACTTCTTGTTGAAACACCAGCATTAATGTCACCAATGATCTGGGACATGGGATGATTCTTCAATTCTTGATATGCAATAATATCTGTGCAAGTGTTTGTAGGAGATTCAACAGCAACAGATGTTGATTCAGACTCTTGAAACCTAGACTGAGATGGCAGTTCAAATGAAGTAGAGGATTCAGAGATTTCATCAGCATTTGTTGTGGATGGAGCTGCTGAGGCTACAGGAACATCAAGTGTAGTAGAAACTGGCAGATGATCACTACAACTTGCATTTGTATCATCAGATGGAGAGGATGGAACTTCAGAAACAACAACTGTCACACCCCGAAAATCGCAGCGGGAAGTCGCGTGACGTGGTGGTAACGGAAGTTGGACTTGACCCAACTTTCATGGTCAAACGTATACTAAAATATCATTAATTATTAAAAACCATTAGTCATCATCATACGAGTATTTTGTTGTTCTACATCGAAACATTATTAGTAGTAGTGAACACTACTTTTATTACACACACATGGTTTTATTCAAAACATTTATAGTCTTAACGTTTGACCCTTCCAAAGACAAAATTCCGAATTCCATGTTGAGCTCACCTATAACCCTGAAAAGCACGAAGGGTAATAAAGTCAACATAAAGTTGGTGAGCTTTCGGGGTTTGAATCCTTGCAACCATACATCTCTTTTAAAAATCATATGATGAAACAAGGCATAATATATATTCCACATAGACTAGCTAGGTACTATGTTATTTAGGTCATAAGCCCATAATCAAACCAAGAAACACGTCGTTGCCCCACAACTATCCAGACATATAAACTCCCTCGCCACAACCTGACCAGTGCGACTGGTCGCGAGAGCGGGCCATTCTAACCCGATAGATCTACCAATATATTCTGTGGCCTCATCCCCGAGGTTAATGATTATAGAGGGATTTAGATTTCAGTAGTATATAGATCCATACTACTGATTCAAACTTATACCCTCATATTATATATTATCCCGTTTAACTCATCATATACTTTAATAAATCATTTCATGCTTTTCCCCCAAAACAATTTAAAATACATTTAAAAATGGGGCCGAAGGACTCACCTTGAGCGTAATCCTTGAGGTTAACCAATGTGAAATGCTTTTCAAATTGTAAACCCTAATCATAAACATTATAGTTATTACGCGATAATTCATGCTTAAGAATGCACTTCACCCATTCTAAATATGATTGTTTGAAATGGTACGTTTTGCTTAGTTAAAACGTGTATTTTTGTAAATGTAAATATTTCTTTTAAAATCACATGTTTTGTGTCCTATAAACCACCAATTTTCTTAATTCTTACTAACTTGTCACTAATTTAACTTGAGTCGAAAAGTCTTATTATACCATCATCTTGGGTGTCTGAAACCTTCTTAAACAGAGAGTCAATCTTCTCTACTTTATGTCATTATTTCTAAAAATGATTATCTGATCGGGCTTTCTTTTACCTGAGTTCATGTAGAATTCAAGAAGTAGTTTCCTCGTTATATCTTTTGTGAAATACTCTTTTTAATATTACTTGATTATTAATACATCTATTATCCTCTTCTTACATATCTCTATTAATTAGTCGTTTAAAGTGTATACTTATATTTTCTTTTATTTGTTGTAGTTTGTCCGAGGCACGTTCCATTCTTAATCTAGTTATAGTTTCGATGTTTCAACCGTTCGTCTTAATTGGGTTTGTTAGTCGTGGTGTCTCCTTAGTCATTTGTTTGATCTTTAACCAAAAATCTTAGTCTCATGATCCTTTGTCGATTTTTACCTAAAGGAGTCCTTTACTTGTGTTTAAAATTCCATTTATTTTAAGCTAGTCATCTTCCACCAATATTATTATTAAAGTCACCTACATTCCTTGATCTATCTATTGTTCTAAGTTATCATGTTAATAATAATCCTTCATCCAATAATTCTCCTAAATGTTCTTATCAAGACCATTCTTATCATTTTTCCCATCTACATGTTTGTGCCTTCATACATATATGACATACCCATACATACATACATTTTACCACCTAAATCCTTAACATAACATGTTTCCATCCACATAACCATCCATTTTCAGATTCATCAAACCATCCTAATAACCATTTTACATACAAAATCATCAAAATAACCATTTCATACAATACCTAAATGGGTGAACTAGGGTTCATCAAGATTCCTTATCTTGATCATCCATGCATGAACATATATATATACATTATCTATCTATTATACCTCACTAGATGAAATCCTTAACGGAATGCAAGCTCGATCTTGATTTCCCGATGAAACTTCGGGTCCTAACTAAGTTCCAACTAGAGTGTAAACGAGAGTGGTGATGGTTGGTGTTAACCGAAGGTGAAAGGGAAGGGGGGGTCACGGTGGTGTTGGATAGAGGGTGACGGGGTGATGGTGTCGGGTGAGAGTGGTGGTAGTCGTGGCGGTACCGGGTGAATGTGGTGATGACGGTATCGGGTGAAGGTGGTGGTGGTGATGTCGAGTGGGGCGACGGTGGTGGTGGCTTCGGAAGAAGGCGATGGTGGTGGTGGTGGCTTCGGAAGAAGGCGATGGTGGTGGTGGTGGCTTCGGAAGGTGGCGATGGTGGTCGCGGTGGGGTGATGTCGGGATGGTGGTCGCGGTGGTGTTGTCGGGTGCGGGCGACGGTTCGTGGCGGGTGTGAAGGTGGTGATCGGGACGGGAGGTGGTGTCCGGTGTGGGGGTGATGGTCGCGACGGTGGGTGGTGATGTTGGTGGCGTCGGCAGCAGGTGGTGGTGCGGTGACCGGCGAAAGGGGAGGGGAAGAAGGGGGAGGGGTCGGCCGATGGTGGTGGTGTGTGTGTGTGTTTGAGAGTGAAGTGGAAGAGAGGAAAATGAAAGGGTGGTGTGTGGAGGATGTTTTTAAACACACACTCAATGGTGTGTTGTCTTCCATGCACACAATTTAAATCATTCTTGGATATCCAAGAGATGATTCACAATTTTATTATTATTATTATTATTATTATTATTATTATTATTATTATTATTATTATTATTATTATAATTATTCAAGAAATCGTTAAACGTTTACACGGTCTGCTAAACGTTAATGCATGGTTTCGTTTAATTAGACTTAAACGTTAAATAATCGTAATTTAATTATTGCGGATGATTTCGGAAGTTGACCTGATTTGACCGGGTGTCACAGTCTCCCCTCGTTTAAGAAATTTCGTCCCGAAATTTACGCTGTTGATACTGAGTCAAATCCGGTTTTGAACAGGTATGGGTACTTTTGTTGCATTTCATCTTGGCGCTCCCAAGTAAATTCAGGTCCTCTTCTAGAGTTCCATCGGACTTTAACTAGCTTGATTTGTTCCGCCTGAGTTTCTGAGTTTTCCAATCTAAGACCTCTATTGGCTCTTCGATGAATTGGAGTTTGTCGTTGATACTCACTTCATCTGGAGGGATAACTAGAGATTCATCTGTCATGCATTTCCTTAAATTAGATACGTGAAATACATTGTGTACATTACCAAGTTCCTCTGGTAGTCTGAGTCGGTATGCAACTTTCCCAATCCGTTCCAGGATTTCAAAGGGTCCTACGAAACGTGGACTCAGCTTCCCTCTTTTACCAAATCTCATAATTCCCTTCCATGGAGATACCTTCAAGAACACTCTATCGCCGACCATGAATTCTAATGGCTTCCTCCGATTATCTGCATAACTCTTTTGTCGACTATTAGCCATTTCTAGCCTTTTTCGGATCTGAACAATCTTATCCGTTGTTTCTTGAATGATTTCTGGTCCGGTTAATTGTCTTTCTCCAATGTCGGCCCAACATAATGGCGATCGGCACTTTCTTCCATATAGTGCTTCAAATGGAGCGGCCTTGATGCTGGTGTGATAACTATTATTATAGGAGAATTCAGCTAGTGGTAGATGAGTATCCCAATTTCCACCAAAGTCGATCACACAAGCTCTCAATAAATCTTCCAAAGTCTGAATGGTTCTCTCGCTCTGTCCGTCAGTTTGTGGGTGATAGGCCGTGCTCATATCTAGTCGAGTACCCATAGCTTCCTGTAGAGTTTGCCAAAATCTAGAGGTGAATCGACTATCTCTATCTGATATGATTGACATTGGTACACCATGGCGTGAAACTACTTCTTTGATGTATAAGCTCGCCAATTTGCTCATACTGTAGGTCTCTTTCATTGGTAGGAAATGTGCAGATTTTGTTAGTCGATCGACAATTACCCAGATGGTATCATAACCACTTGCTGTCCTAGGTAATTTTGTTACAAAATCCATGGCAATGCATTCCCATTTCCATTTTGGAATTTCCGGCTGTTGTAGAAGTCCCGATGGTTTCTGGTATTCTGCCTTTACCTTAGAGCAGGTCATGCATTGGTTAACATAGGTAGCTATGTCTCCCTTCATGTTAGGCCACCAGAAAAATTCCTTCACATCATGGTACATTTTGTCAATTCCTGGGTGAATCGAGTACCTGGTTTTGTGTGCCTCATCAAGAATTACTTTGCGTAACTCTCCATGCTTAGGAATCCACATTCTTCCAGCAAATCGTACCATCTTATCAGAATCTGTTGCTAACTCCTTGACCATCCCTCGCAGACCTTCTCTTTCTAGGTTTTC
This sequence comes from Flaveria ramosissima, assembly GCA_025215565.1. NCBI lineage: Eukaryota > Viridiplantae > Streptophyta > Magnoliopsida > Asterales > Asteraceae > Flaveria > Flaveria ramosissima. The sequence goes on from CM046036.1 coordinate 72,003,548, forward strand.
TCTTTTCAATGCTTCGAGTTGAGCATTGCGGATCTGGTCAGTAAGGTTCGAGTATATGGTAAGTTTCAACGCTCGCACTCGCAGTGGCTTTTCTCTTTCTTTCCTACTAAGAGCGTCTGCCACAACATTTGCTTTGCCTGGGTGATATCGGATATCGCAGTCATAATCATTCAACAGCTCCACCCAACGGCGCTGCCTCATATTTAAATCCTTCTGATTAAAAATATGTTGCAGGCTCTTATGATCCGTATAGATGACACATTTGGTTCCATACAAATAATGTCTCCATATTTTAAGAGCAAAAATGACAGCTCCTAGTTCTAGGTCATGGGTGGTGTAATTCTTTTCATGTACTTTCAATTGTCTTGATGCATAAGCAATGACCTTATCTTTTTGCATCAATACACACCCAAGGCCTAATCGTGAGGCGTCACAATATACTACAAATCCCTCAGTTCCATCTGGTAGAGACAGTATGGGTGCGCTGCATAACTTCTGCTTTAGTAGTTGAAAAGCTTTCTCTTGATCTTCGCCCCATACATAATTCTTGTCCTTACGGGTCAATAGGGTCAATGGTTGAGCTATCTTTGAGAAATTTTCTATAAACCTACGGTAGTAACCAGCTAACCCTAAAAATTGTCGTACTTCTGTTGGAGATTTGGGGACTTCCCAGTTCTTAATTGCTTCTATCTTTGTTGGATCCACGTGGATACCCTCCTTGTTGATAATATGACCGAGGAATCGAACTTCTCGAAGCCAAAATTCACATTTTGAGAATTTTGCGTACAACTTTTCTTTCTTTAACACGTTTAGGATTAGCCTGAGATGTTGCTCATGTTCTTCTTTGGTTTGTGAGTATATCAGAATATCATCAATGAATACTATCACAAACTTGTCTAGGTAGGGTTTACAAACCCTATTCATGAGATCCATGAATATGGCAGGTGCGTTGGTTAATCCAAACGGCATTACTAGAAATTCATAATGACCGTAACGTGTTCTAAAAGCCGTTTTTGGGACATCCTCTTCTGCTATCAACAGTTGGTGATATCCAGACCGCAAATCTATTTTCGAGTAGTAGCTGGATCCTTGCAATTGATCGAACAAATCATCAATTCTTGGTAATGGGTATCGATTTTTAATGGTGAGTTTGTTTAATTCTCTATAATCGATACACATTCTGAACGATCCGTCTTTCTTTTTGACGAATAGCACAGGTGCTCCCCATGGAGAAAAGCTTGGTCGAATGAACCCTTTTTCTAATAATTCTTGCAGTTGCTTTGACAACTCCTGCATTTCGGAAGGTGCTAGTCTGTATGGTGATCGTGCTACTGGTGCTGCTCCTGGTAACAAATCAATTTGGAATTTGATCTGTCTTTGTGGAGGTAACCCTGGCAAATCTTCGGGAAATACCTCTGGGTATTCTCGTACAATGGGAATATCTTCAAGTTTTCGCTCCTCGTTCCTAGTGTCAGTGGCTTTTACTAGGAAGGCAGGATATCCTTCATTAAGGTATTCATATGCTTCCATGACACTTATAATTTTTAATGAAGGTTTTCCCTTTTCTCCTTGTACGATCAAGAGTTCTCCACTAGGAGTTGGCAATCGAATGATTTTCTCGAAACATCTATTTCAGCATGATTTCGAGAGAGCCAATCCATTCCAATAACCACATCAAAACTTCCCAGATTGACAGGTAATAAGTCAATACTAAAGAGATGGTTGTTAAGTTGTATCGTGCAGTTTCTAATTACTTCATTGGATTCAATTTTCTTTCCATTAGCTAACTCAATAATATACTTCTTTCTTAGCTTACTTGGTTTAATTCCCAATGATGTTTCAAACTCTTTGGATACAAAACTTAAATCAGCACCGGTGTCAAACAAAACAGAGGCATAATGATTATTGATAAGAAACGTACCGTTGACTACCGACGGCTCTTGCTGTGCTTCCTTGGCATTCATTTCAAAGGCTCTCCCCCTGGCCCTAGATCCATTCAGTCTTGGACAATCCTTCTTGAAGTGTCCAACCATACCGCATTCATAGCAAGCTTGATCATTTCTTATTATCCTCCCTTCAGGTTTTGCCCGACAATTCTGGCTTAGATGTCCGATCTTATGACAATGAGCACAAATTTTACAGTCACCAGTATGGGGATATCCACATTTGCTACATTTTCCTTGAGGTTCTTTGGTTGATCTTCCCTGGTTTGATGTTGCTACATAAACCCGTTCAGATCTCTGATTAAAATTCTTCCTGTTGTTCACTGGTCCCTTGGGATTTTCGAACCACTTTCTCTTTCCATCAAACATTCTTTGGTTCACTCTAACCGTCTTTCTTTCAATTTCCATCACACTCTTTCCTTGATCGTTCTTCTTGATTAGGGTTCCATTTCGTATTGCGTCATCGGTTAAGGTGTGTGCAATAGCGATTGCACTTTGGATGGTGGTTGGTTTAGAAGCTGTAACGCTGCTCCTTATCTGAGGTGCCAATCCCCATATGTATCTTTCAATTCGAACATATTCCGGCGTGACCATCCTAGGTACTAACCTTGCAAGGTCATTGAATCTTGAGGTGTATGCCCGAATCTCAGCTCCTTTCATGGTATGATTCCAGAATTCAGTCTCAATCTTCTGGAGCTCATTGCGTGGGCAATACTCTTTAAGTAGCATCTCCTTTAGTTGTTCCCAGGTAAGTTCGTATGCGTTGGCATCGCCCAAAATCTGGCGTTGGGAATTCCACCATGATAGTGCTGCATCTTGAAAGGAACATGTTGCATACTTGACCTTTTGATCGTTGGAACAATTGCTTATTGTTATAACCGTCTCCATCCTTTCGATCCACCTGATTATATCTAACGGTCCTTCAGCGCCTGTAAAAGTTCTTGGGTTGCATCCTTGAAATGTCTTATATGAACACCCTTGTGGTTGTCCACCTGATGAACTTCCTGGGTTTCCGTTTGTGCCAGATCCATTGTTTGCACCTATACCGGAACCTATGTTTGAACCATTTCCTGCTCCGTTTCCATGGCCATTATCTGTATTTTCTTGCCTCCTTGCTTGACCAGCCACTAGATTCGCATCATGTTGTTCTAAAGCTGATTTGACGTGTCTAGCTATCAATTGGGCTAGCTCTTCTGGGGTTGATGGTAAATTGGCGTTTCCACTTGAGGGCGTATTTCGGGTTACAGGTGGCATGATTCAATTCTGTTCCGAAAGTAGGGAAGAAGATGTTTAGTTTACGTACGCTTGTTATTATATTATCATGATGGTATATTCTATATGAATATTCTACATAATTGGTTCCTTGAATAATCATACAATAATTAATTATTCATGCAATTAAACACATATCATCAAGTCATAACTTTTAAATTTTTCGTAAGTATTAAGTTCATTCATAATCATCAAATACATACGAGTTAGTCATCAAAAGGATCATAAGTAAATCAGTCTACATGCATCATCGAGTTTATAACTCGGTCAAAAAGATAATGTTCAAGTACCCCGGTTAGTCTCATAGTCATACTAAAACAAGGCTCCACTACCAACATGCGTGAGGTAGGTAATCATCATCAAACATAAAGTAGCCATAGCCATCGATGTCTCCGCTCTCTCTCCCATCACTATCGCGTACTGCTGAGCCGTCACCAATGCTGTCTCAGCCACATCTGCCCTCTGCTCTGCCTGGGTCAATCGATCCCTAGTCTCTGCGAGGCTAGTCTCCAGGTCTGCTATACGGAAATGCATCTGACTCATAGCGCTGTCATCCAACAATCTTTCCTCCTCAATTGTCATCAATCTTCCATCCAAAGCTTGACTCACCTCCTCCTGAATCCTTATCTTCTTCCTGGTAGACAGTAGCTCCTTCTCAAGTCGCACACACTGGGCTACTAGGGTAATCATCACGCGCTCGATGGACTCACCGCCCAAAGTGGTCCTGTGTGGCGCAGAAGACGACTCTCCTTCCTCAAAGGTGGAAGGAATCCCATCCCTCGACGCCCAGCCTCTCATGGCATCCATAATCCATCTCCACTGATCGTCTACAAGTCTGGCCCGTTTGGGCATAAGCGTACTCTCCATGATATCATCATCCATCACCTTTCTCTTCTCTCTACGTTTCCTCCGTTCGTACACCAACTTAATCCTTGGCGGTGCATCATCCACAACCGCTTCTCCTTTTTCCCTGCGCTCCCTTCGCTCATACACCATCCTAATCTTTGGTGGGTGTCGTATGAGGGGAATAGTGGCAGCAGGAGTCACAGCAGTATGAGTCTCACTCTCTGAGGCCAAGCCAACTGGCTCCTCAGCAATGGGCTCGAGTGCATCTGCTGGCGGGGTAGGGCTCTCATCATCGGACTCAGATATCCAACCATTCCCCGAGTTTTCCATACCCGGGTACATGGTAGCTGCGAAGTAAGGCTGAGTAGGGTAATACCATGGTGTCGAAGAAAGAGGCTCGGATGAACCATCGGTGCTACTGCTATGGTCAGGTGCTCTCTCTCGGCTAACACGATCAGACATCTACAAATAGAAAAATGCATGCATGCGTACATATTAATTATTGCTAAATTCTAGCATACAAAATTAACAATCATAATTTTAATAAGACTATTATTATGGTTATGACACGGAATTGTCTTTGGAGTCAAATAATCTTTTTAAAGGTTATAGTCTAGATTTTGAAAATACTCTCTAGTTCACTATAACCGTTGGCTCTGATACCAACTTCTGTCACACCCCGAAAATCGCAGCGGGAAGTCGCGTGACGTGGTGGTAACGGAAGTTGGACTTGACCCAACTTTCATGGTCAAACGTATACTAAAATATCATTAATTATTAAAAACCATTAGTCATCATCATACGAGTATTTTGTTGTTCTACATCGAAACATTATTAGTAGTAGTGAACACTACTTTTATTACACACACATGGTTTTATTCAAAACATTTATAGTCTTAACGTTTGACCCTTCCAAAGACAAAATTCCGAATTCCATGTTGAGCTCACCTATAACCCTGAAAAGCACGAAGGGTAATAAAGTCAACATAAAGTTGGTGAGCTTTCGGGGTTTGAATCCTTGCAACCATACATCTCTTTTAAAAATCATATGATGAAACAAGGCATAATATATATTCCACATAGACTAGCTAGGTACTATGTTATTTAGGTCATAAGCCCATAATCAAACCAAGAAACACGTCGTTGCCCCACAACTATCCAGACATATAAACTCCCTCGCCACAACCTGACCAGTGCGACTGGTCGCGAGAGCGGGCCATTCTAACCCGATAGATCTACCAATATATTCTGTGGCCTCATCCCCGAGGTTAATGATTATAGAGGGATTTAGATTTCAGTAGTATATAGATCCATACTACTGATTCAAACTTATACCCTCATATTATATATTATCCCGTTTAACTCATCATATACTTTAATAAATCATTTCATGCTTTTCCCCCAAAACAATTTAAAATACATTTAAAAATGGGGCCGAAGGACTCACCTTGAGCGTAATCCTTGAGGTTAACCAATGTGAAATGCTTTTCAAATTGTAAACCCTAATCATAAACATTATAGTTATTACGCGATAATTCATGCTTAAGAATGCACTTCACCCATTCTAAATATGATTGTTTGAAATGGTACGTTTTGCTTAGTTAAAACGTGTATTTTTGTAAATGTAAATATTTCTTTTAAAATCACATGTTTTGTGTCCTATAAACCACCAATTTTCTTAATTCTTACTAACTTGTCACTAATTTAACTTTGAGTCGAAAAGTCTTATTATACCATCATCTTGGGTGTCTGAAACCTTCTTAAACAGAGAGTCAATCTTCTCTACTTTATGTCATTATTTCTAAAAATGATTATCTGATCGGGCTTTCTTTTACCTGAGTTCATGTAGAATTCAAGAAGTAGTTTCCTCGTTATATCTTTTGTGAAATACTCTTTTTAATATTACTTGATTATTAATACATCTATTATCCTCTTCTTACATATCTCTATTAATTAGTCGTTTAAAGTGTATACTTATATTTTCTTTTATTTGTTGTAGTTTGTCCGAGGCACGTTCCATTCTTAATCTAGTTATAGTTTCGATGTTTCAACCGTTCGTCTTAATTGGGTTTGTTAGTCGTGGTGTCTCCTTAGTCATTTGTTTGATCTTTAACCAAAAATCTTAGTCTCATGATCCTTTGTCGATTTTTACCTAAAGGAGTCCTTTACTTGTGTTTAAAATTCCATTTATTTTAAGCTAGTCATCTTCCACCAATATTATTATTAAAGTCACCTACATTCCTTGATCTATCTATTGTTCTAAGTTATCATGTTAATAATAATCCTTCATCCAATAATTCTCCTAAATGTTCTTATCAAGACCATTCTTATCATTTTTTCCCATCTACATGTTTGTGCCTTCATACATATATGACATACCCATACATACATACATTTTACCACCTAAATCCTTAACATAACATGTTTCCATCCACATAACCATCCATTTTCAGATTCATCAAACCATCCTAATAACCATTTTACATACAAAATCATCAAAATAACCATTTCATACAATACCTAAATGGGTGAACTAGGGTTCATCAAGATTCCTTATCTTGATCATCCATGCATGAACATATATATATACATTATCTATCTATTATACCTCACTAGATGAAATCCTTAACGGAATGCAAGCTCGATCTTGATTTCCCGATGAAACTTCGGGTCCTAACTAAGTTCCAACTAGAGTGTAAACGAGAGTGGTGATGGTTGGTGTTAACCGAAGGTGAAAGGGAAGGGGGGGTCACGGTGGTGTTGGATAGAGGGTGACGGGGTGATGGTGTCGGGTGAGAGTGGTGGTAGTCGTGGCGGTACCGGGTGAATGTGGTGATGACGGTATCGGGTGAAGGTGGTGGTGGTGATGTCGAGTGGGGCGACGGTGGTGGTGGCTTCGGAAGAAGGCGATGGTGGTGGTGGTGGCTTCGGAAGAAGGCGATGGTGGTGGTGGTGGCTTCGGAAGGTGGCGATGGTGGTCGCGGTGGGGTGATGTCGGGATGGTGGTCGCGGTGGTGTTGTCGGGTGCGGGCGACGGTTCGTGGCGGGTGTGAAGGTGGTGATCGGGACGGGAGGTGGTGTCCGGTGTGGGGGTGATGGTCGCGACGGTGGGTGGTGATGTTGGTGGCGTCGGCAGCAGGTGGTGGTGCGGTGACCGGCGAAAGGGGAGGGGAAGAAGGGGGAGGGGTCGGCCGATGGTGGTGGTGTGTGTGTGTGTTTGAGAGTGAAGTGGAAGAGAGGAAAATGAAAGGGTGGTGTGTGGAGGATGTTTTTAAACACACACTCAATGGTGTGTTGTCTTCCATGCACACAATTTAAATCATTCTTGGATATCCAAGAGATGATTCACAATTTTATTATTATTATTATTATTATTATTATTATTATTATTATTATTATTATTATTATTATTATTATAATTATTCAAGAAATCGTTAAACGTTTACACGGTCTGCTAAACGTTAATGCATGGTTTCGTTTAATTAGACTTAAACGTTAAATAATCGTAATTTAATTATTGCGGATGATTTCGGAAGTTGACCTGATTTGACCGGGTGTCACAACAACAGGTGGAGGTTGATATGGAACATATTGCAGTATGTCCAAGTCAAACATCTCAACAGGGTTTTGAGGAATCTTGTTTTTTGGAGATTCATTAAACTTGACATGCACAGTTTCTTCAACAATCTTTGTTCTGCAATTGAAAACTCTGTATGCCTTGCAAGTAGATGAATACCCAACAAAATACCCTGCATCCACCTTGGATTCAAACTTCTGAAGTATATTCTTTGTGTTAAGAATATAACATGGACACCCAAATGCTCTAAAGAATGAGATCAAAGGGGCCAAATGATGTAAGAGCTCATAATGAGTCTTCATCAACCTCTGATTCACTAATACTCTATTCTGAACATAGCAAGCTGTGTTGACAGCTTTAGCCCAAAAGGTTAGTGGCAAACCTGAGTCAGCCAACATTGTCCTTGCGGCTTCAATAAGGGTTCTGTTCTTTCTCTCCACCACTCCATTTTGCTCAGGAGTTCTTTGAATACTATATTGTCTTTTGATTCCCTTAGACAAATAGAATTCATCAAGAGTGTGATTCTTAAACTCTGTCCCATTATCACTTCTCACACATTTGACTGGAAGTGAATGTTGCTTTTCCACATGTAACACAAAATAGATGATACTTTGAGCAGCCTCATCCTTGGAATGCAAGAAGAAAGTCCATACATATCTGGAATAATCATCCACAATTACCAGACAGTACTTTTTCTTTGCCATGCTCATTACTCTCACAGGACCAAAGAGATCCATATGCAGTAATTGCAAGCAGGCAGTGGACTTAGGTTCTTCTATAGGAGGGAATGAAGCTTTGTGTTGCTTTCCTTTTAAGCAAGCTGGACAGTTATCATCACACTTGAACTCCTTCAATGGCAAACCTCTCACTAAACCATGATGAATGAGCTGATTCATGTTCTTAAGATTCACATGACCAAGCCTTCTATGCCATAGTTCAGATTCTTGAGGAGAGGCTTTGGAGAACAGACATGGATGGCCTTTTAGATCAATTTTCTTTGATAGATCTAAAGCATATACTCTTCCAATCCTGTTGGCCTTCAGGAGAGTATACTCATCCAATATCTTGTCAATTTTGTGCAAAACTTTGGAAGACAGGATCCTACAGTTTTGACTTGTGAAAAGTGCAACATGCCCTTTATCACACATTTGACTGACACTCAAAAGATTGTATTTGAGGTTCTCCACATGGTTAACATCATCAAATCTTATCTCTCCATTTGAGAGAAAACCTTTTCCAATGATGTAACCCTTGGCATCATTTCCAAAAGAAACAAATCCCATCTTCCTTTGGGAATAGTCATGAAGAAGAGAGCTGCTTCCTGTCATATGCATGGATCCTCCACTGTCCACATACCAGATGCTTCTTTGGCATGTTGAAGAACCCTGCATTTATCACAAACATTAGTTAGCCTTTGAGACCCAAACCTTTTTGGTTTTGGGTCTGTTTTCATCAACAGATGTTAAACTAACAGATTGTGCATGATTAACAGCTTTTGAAGATGTAGATTGTGCTGAAAAGGATTCCTTGGATTTTGGCTTAGGTGTCCTTTTCAGTGGTTTAATCACAGAAACATCTAATTGGTTAACTCTCCCCAATAGATGTTGAACCATCATTACACGTTGTGTCTGATTGGTTGACAGAGTTTTCAACTCAGTTGACACATCAGTACTTGTAGATGATTTGTTCTTGTGATTAATTACATCCTTCTTTTGAAAAACACAGACTTAGTCTGAGTTTTTAGTATTCCCTGAGGAATATTTGCAGCTGTTGTTTGACAAACCCCTTCCTTCTTTGTGACTTTTTGAGAAAGCTTAGGTTTATCAGAATGAGATGATTGTGGTACAAACTTGGTTTGAAATTCTTTTTTCATTTTATGCATTTTCTTCTTAATGATTTTCTCTTTATTGAATTTTAAACCCTTGTTATACCAGCATTCATCAGTAAGATGATTGAACAAACCACATATTTCACATGGCTTTCTTTTCATCTTTTCTTGATCAACTGCTGAAGTTGATGAAACTACTGAAGCTTTGTTCTTCAGTACTTTCTTCCTTTCAGTACTTTTGGGAAGTACTGAAGGATTTTCAGCAACTGAAGATTTCTTCTTCAGAGGTTTTATATCAGTACTTTTTAGAATCCTGATAGATTCTTCAGCAGTTGTCAAGGAATGCTTGTTTTCCTCTGATTTGAAATGCTCTTCAGGTGTTGTGATTTGCCCTTCAGTACTTTGAGTACCTTGTGGAACAACACTTGAATTTCTCAGCCTCTTCTTGATCAAGTGTTTCGAAGCAGTGGGACCATCAGTAATTTGATTAACTGAGGTACTCACACTATCTTCATCCTCAGATTTTGAAATATCATTTGAGGATGAAACACCTGATGATGTGGTTTGGGAATGACACTCAACCTCAGATTGTACTTCTAACTTGGGAGTAAAATCTGTGGGAGGTATGGTATGACTATACCCAATCCCAAACTTCACATTGGAAGCAGTTTGCTTACTGAGAAGCATTTCAAATCCCTTGCATGATGTTACCCAGCGTTCACAATCAACTTGGGTAGCTGCAAGTCTTTCTTTGAGATTCTTGTGATTTTCTAGAATGACCTCTACCTTTGCTTTTTCATCATTAATTTGACACTTAAGTTTATAAATCTCCTCATCCTTCTATTTTAAAACAGACTCAAACTCAGCTTTTCTTTTGAAAATTGCTTTTTCTAGGTCAAGGTTTTGATTAATTAAAGCTACATTTGCTTCCCTAATAGAAACAAAAGCAGCTATGCATGATTCAGAACATAACTTGGCCTTAGCCTCAGAAGATACCTGTGGTACCTGTGATGATGAAGGATTTTCATCAGTAGATTCCAAGGCCATTAAAGCAAGATTTCCAAAAGGGTTTTCACCACCATGTTGACCAGCACCAGCAAATTATTCAGAATAACCAGAGACATCATCTGGTAGGCTGCTCCAGTCAACAACCTCAGGGGTGAAAAAGCTCTGATGAGATTGAGATTGAGATTGCTGATTTGTTTGAGATGGCTGAGGATCAGGTAGAGCATGTGGTTGTTGAGCCATGGGTACAGAAACTTGACCAGACTGAGGCATGTAAAAACATGGATAAGGATATGGCATTGGGCTTTGAGGGACAAAGTATGCAGGAGATGATTGATGTTGTGAATGATGATCAGAACTGGTAGAATGTTGCCCTTTGGATTGTGAGCTATTGCTTGGAAAAGTCACAAAGGGTGCAGATGAGTTAGATCCAGATGATCTACACTCTCTAGCAAAATGTCCAAGCCTATGGCACTTGTGACATCTCAACTTACTCTTGTCAAAACCAACATTGGTTTTGCCAGAGAGACCAGGGAATTTTCTACCTGTTCTTTTATAAAACTTTTGAGATCTGATATTAATCAATGCTATTTGACTCAGAATATCCATCTCTTCCAGATCATCATCAGCAATTCCTTTCAAATCATCCATCATAAAACACAAATTATCAATATTAAAACCTGAGTTTCCCTCAACTCCAACAAAAGCATGATTTCCACTGTTTGAAAAGAAATCAATATGCTCATCATATGAACTTTCAGATGAAGCATATTCAGACTCATGACCAACCAGAGCAGTGTTACCTGGTACAAAGTCATCAGTGAGCTTTCCAGATGAAGATAGTTTCCTTTTCTGTTCTATCTCTCTCTAAAATGTTAAGAGTTTCCCATGAAGTTGGGTGAGAGATAGAGTATCCAGATTTGCACTAGAGCGTAGGACAATGGTGTAAGTGTCCCATCTCTCAGGCAGGGATCTGAGGAATCTGTTATTCATCTAGCTGTTTGTGTATTCATATTGAACCATTTTAAGCTCTGAGATCAAACATGAAAACCGCTCAAACTGTTGAGTCAATGTCTCACCCTTCCTATGAGAGAATGTCTCATATTGCTGGGCAAGGATTTCTCTGTTGTTTGCTAAGACCTCATCAGTTCCTCCAAATTGTTCCTTCAGAGCAACCCAGAGATCATAAGCAGTTTCATGATGCATAAGCCCAGAATAGATTTCATTAGGCAGTGCCATGGCCAGAATTCCATGGGCTTTAGCATCAATCTCAAACAGTTTTAAATCCTCATCAGAATATTGTTCCTTCTTTTTAGGAACCATCTCATTGGTTTCAGGATTACTCACCATAGGCTTGTATGGTCCATGAACCACAGACTTCCAACAACCTGAACTGTTAACAGACAGGTAATGGAGCATTCGACGTTGCCATATGTTATACTCACTCCTAACAAGCATCGGAGGCTTAGTTGAGGAGCCAGTATTGTGAGGATCATTGATTGAAGTAGTCATTTTCACTAATTCAATCGAATTCAATGAGATTAAAATCGGTCTAGTTTGAAAACTTAACAACACAATTAGAAAACACAATTAGAATCTCAATTAATTAACCGGAAGCAACAGAAAATCAATCTCTATAATCAATTCTTGCAAAAATGCTAATTCGATCAACCTTCGCTATCAAAAGAGCAGTTTCAATGATTAATTGTTAGTTCGATCAATGATTAACCAGCTCTGATACCATTTGATAGGATCAGATCAATTAGATTTGAATTTTGCAGCGGAATATAACACAATAAGATCAAATTCAAGCAAGAAAGTAATGAATATGCAAACAATCAATCACAATTATAGAGAGAGAATATTTCTGTTAAAGGAATGTTTTCATTCACGCGTAATGCTTCGGTAGGAATACAGCTAGGTCAACATCCCTTATATAGAGGAATGTGACGTCTGCTGATGTCACTTGATAGTGACATCTAACAGAATTATACAAAACAACTGAAATAATGCAAACTACTGAAATGTTCTCAACAACTGATCACATCTCAGAGAATGCTAAGTACAAATACATAAAACTACTGACTTAAAACTACTGAAACAATAAACTACTGAAAGGTAAAATTACAAGTACTGAAAAGTAAAACCATCACAACTACTGAAGTTAACAACTTCAGCTGTTGTGACAACTACTGATCACTGTGGTCTTCAGTCTTTGTCTTCAGTACTTCACTTTCAGACTTTGTCTTCAGTTCTTTACTTTCAGACTTTGTCTTCAGACCTTTGTAATCAGCTGATGTCTTCAGCTGTTCTCATCTTCTTCAGCAGTTGTAATGTCTGTGGGACTTAGAGGTTTTTCTGATCAGGCTCATTGGTTCTTTTGGTTCTAATTGATTAGGCTCATAGTTACCAAGTGTCCATACTTCCCACACAACGAGCAGACTCGCCATGGAATGTTGCTTGAATGATGGTACTTGCACGTGTTACACATAGGATGTGGACCAGCATAAGCTTTAGCCATGGGAGCTTGATTCGCAACCACCATTTGTTTTTGAGGAGCATTTGGGGCGGTCACCGTGTAGTTGCGTGTCGGGGTGAACTTACGTTTCTTGTTTTGGGAAGATGACTCGGCCCTTACCTCCTTTGTTGCCTCGGGTATCACCTTCGCAGTAGACTTGGAACCCTTTTCCGACATAGTGCCAGCTCTTATATGATTCTCGGTGAGCTGTGCAGTGATAGTAATCGCCTCCTCCAAAGTTGTGGGCCTACTACCCATCACGGCATCTTGAATTTGAGGTGGCACCCCCTTGATAAATTTCTCAATGTTACGGGGCACGGTGTCCACCATGTGTGGTAGGAGCATACTCAACTCATGATGCCGGGTGGAATAAGCCAAGTGATTCCTACCATCTTGTTTGAGGTTCCAGATTTCCTCCTCTAGCTTTTGCAACTCGCTTCTCGGGCAGAACTTTTGGATCATGATATCCTTAAATTCTTCCCAGGGCAACGCCATTGCAACCTCAGTTCCACGGTTTCTCTTTTCACTATTCCACCATGTTAGTGCCCGTTGTTGAAGAACACTTGTGGCATAGCGAACCTTGAACTCGTAGGGGCACTCGTTAACAATGAATGTGTTCTCCATACTTTCAAACCACTCGAGAAGTCCAGTGGCTCCTTCTTTTCCACTAAATCTAGTGGGTTTGCACGAGTTGAAGTGTTTGAAAGTGCAAGTACGATTGTTACCATTTTAATTGTTGCTATTGTCTCCATTAGCACCGCTATTGTTCCCATTGGTGTTGTTGTTGCTATTATCCATTAGGGTGCTATTAAGTTCAGCAACCATAGTCGGGATGACGGCAGCCATTTGCCGGGCAATCATGGCAGCTAGCTTACGGTCGAAACTTCCACGCTTTCCATGGTGACGAGACATGCTGGATATACAAAAATGAGTTAGTTATGGGAGTGAGGATAACAAAGGATAGTAGTTTAAACAAAGATAAGCTAAGGGTTATAAGGTACACGGAATGATTCCATTTGGTAACGCATTACCATTTGGAAACATTGACATGTCAAGGTGAATTGACCTATTTACCTTAGAAACTTGTGTATATTGACCATAGTTTATCACTCATCTCAGAAATCCCCAGGTAAGCATAACTAGTCCCGTAGGATTTATGCGATATGCTTACCTTAGCCCGAGGGCCTTTTGCCAGGAAAACTAGGATACATGTGTCTATGTGTCACACAATATTTCTTAGGTTCATAGAATCAAAACCTTGATGAGATTTATATAGATTAGACATAACGTCTAAAGATCCAAGTCATAACATAAGCATAAGATTCCACGTGTCGTCGAGAATAAGGTTAAGAGAGTTCATGTTCGGGGAGAGTCAAAGAGTCAAAGTTAAGTTTAGGGAGATAAGTAACAATGTTTAGGCAATCCTATGCTAAGGCATCAAATTGCACATAGGAGGACACAACAATACGTAGCATGCAACTATATAATTTACAAGATAGAAATATAATTCTATAAGGTTCATGCATACTATAGTCTAGGTCACCATTTCTAATAACCTAGATCCCTATAGTTATGGGCTCTGATACCAATCTGTCACACCCCAACCTTGACGGCGGAAACGTCGAGGTGTGAGGGTTAAGATCGTTCACAGCCACATAACGCTATTAATAACCCAAATATATATTAATCATAAGTTCCAATTGTACCGTTACAATCATAAGTCTCAAAGAAAGTATATGACATAACATAAGATGCAACAAGCCAATTTATTTTGTTTATTTAACTAGGTCCATTCCTAGATGTGAAAGTACTTCAAAAACGGCGATCAAGCTTGAGTATTTCCTGAAACATGTTAAAAATAAAAGGTCAACATAATGTTGGTGAGATTTCCATAGTTTTCGATACATAAGTATATAAAAGATGGCGATTCATGTTGTAAGTTAGAGAACAAGTAACTAGGGATGTAAGACAGAATGCCTAATCAAACCTCGACAAAGTTTTACAAGTCTCAAACGTTTAAAAGTATATACGATTAGTTAAGTGTACTTGGATCAACCAAGCAGGCTTGTCTGGCCCATAGATCTATGACTTCGCTAGGCTAGTAATAGTTAATGATTGTACATATATTCGACATTACATGGTAGCCACAAAGTTCAACTAACCACAACAAATAGGTGAAATGTCATAAGTTTACAAGAATCAAACGTGTTTATAAGTGCAAGGTTTATAATGTAACATGTTTCACCCCAAATGTGTAAAAATATAAAAAGGGGTATAGAAATACTCATATGATCAAATAAGTATATAGTGAATGATTAATAAGAAATAATAATAAGCGTTGTTTCAACGTAGCCCTTCACAATGCACCTAAAATATATATATTTGCAAGGTTTAAGTTTAATAATAGAATTAACGTTTTAACGCGAACTAGGGTTGTAGGATTTTGGGGTTTTGTAAACAATTTAGTAAACTCTTATTTATATTTTGTTCAAAAGAGAAGTAACATTATAAAATTTTAAAGGAATTATAACCATTGTTAATAATTTGTGTAATACACATATATCTTTATTCAAAGAAAACATAAGATTCAATAATAATTAATAATTCAAATTATTATATAAATACATTTTTATAACAATACTTAATTACAATTTTTTTATAATAAAATATTAAAATATTTTATAAAGATAAATTTATAGAAAAATATTTTGTTGATTTTTAAAGATTAGAAGTTTGTAAAAATCATTTTTATATGTAATAGAATTTTTCTAAAATAGAATTAAGGCTAAAAAGCCTTTTTAAAATTAATAAGAGGGTGCCCGGGTTCGAACCCGGGACCTCTAAGTTGGAATGTAGTGAGTGAACCGTTGAACCAAGGCTCTCAGCCGCGGTATAACCCGGTTCCAAATCCTTTTAACTTAAATCAATGAACGCCCCCAAACCAAGAACCCTAATTCGATTGATCCCAAATCAAAGCATCAAACTATGTTATTAACCGAATTAAGTTTGGGGCTTTTGTTCCCCATGTATAATCGAACGTGTAACTGTGATCAATTACCTGATATCAAAGTGTTAGACACCAGAATGGGTGATGAACAGGCCGTGACTTCGTACGACTTGTTTGCTGCTCAAATAACGATGATAGCCAAATTAACTTGATTCGAAGCTTCAAAGGGCAATCACAAATCAAAGCCCTTAATCAATTTCGGATTTTGAACTCCAGATGTTGGTGTTCGACTAGTTGCAGGTTAGCGACGAAAAGGATGATCTAATTTGATATTTGGGTTTGTTTTAGATGTAATTGAATGTTGTATTCGATTAGTGATTGATAGATGATTATTTAGGTGAGTTTAATTAGATTATTATTAGGTGTTAATGCTCAAATGGCTATGGATTTAAGTTGCTTCGGTTATGTACTCGATTCGACTAGTAGCGGATGTTTTAACTTGATTAAACGATGTATACCGGTTTGAATCATGTTCTAGAAAGGTTTGGAGACGGTTTTGGATCAAGAAACGACGAAACTTGGCGGTTCGGGGGTTGCCGGACTTCGGCCGGAGGGTGGCCGGAGTCCACAGGAAAAGCGGGGAGAGAGAAAGAGATTTGGGGTTTGTGTTTAAGATTTTACACGTTTAGTCCCTGTGATTTAATTGTTTATCATTTTATGCCAAAACTTCCCATTTCAAGTTTCCAAAATAACAAAACACTCCCCTTGAGTTAATAACTCCAAGTTTTAAACACTATTCTTTATTTTAAGTTTAAAAGCTTTTATAAATTATTATTAGTAATATTATTATTATTATTATTTATTATTATTATTATTATTATTATTATTATTATTATTATTATTATTATTATTATTATTATTATTATTATTATTATTAGTAATATTATTATTATTTATTATTATGTTCAAAATAATTAAGTTATTAACTTTAATTTTTTAAGAATTAAAATCAAACTAAGAAGCAAGCATAAATAACCCATATGTTTCATGAATGACAACGATGGTCCTTACAAGAAGATAACAATATTAACTTTAATTTAACAAAATACAAGATGTTACATGCTTGACCAACCTTTTATAAGTTATATGTTTTCAGTGTGTATATATATATATATATATATATATATATATGTATATATATATATATATATATATATATGTATATATATATATATATATATATATATATATATGATACGTATGCATGGCTGCATGCATGCACAAATTTTAGGTGCGCATGTATTAAAATATCAAAGTTTTGATATCAAACACTATTTGATCACTCACCTCATTATGTTAACATCAAATCTTACACCAAGTGAACCAAATACAACCAAACCAAACACCTCAATACAAAGTTAACATCAAAGAAGCTTGACGTCAAAACAAACTAAACAAACATTATATACTTAAACATTTAAACCCTGACACAAGTTTAACCTAAACTCTAGTCTCGATTCATTAAGAAATTAACCAACCGATTTGAATGGTGATTAACACCTTAATCGGCTAGCACACCTAGCCACACCTCACAAACCGCCACCTAGCCATTAGACACCAAGCTTATTTCTTTGTTTGACACCTAATGAACCTATATGTAGCCTACTCATCAAGGCTATTAGTAGCTTCATGATTATGCCATTAAAGGCAATCGGTTGACTTCCATTTAAAAAGGAGAACCGGTCACACTCTCCACAATCAAACCACAGCCATCAATCTCTCAAAAACTTTCGATCACCACCATACCACCACCATAACCGAACGCCACAACCATCTCCACCTCCACTCTTCACCTCACGGTCACCTCTACATCATTTCTCTTTCTTTAAAGCTCTCGGTTACTACCTTAAAGTCACCACAACCAAGAATCATCATCTTCCAATTAACCATTGCAAGAAGAACAAGACCTTGGAGCTCAAAGACAATCACTAAACTCGGTCCATCAAAGAAAGAAGCTACCAACATCTTCTTTTCACCCTCTCCCTCTGTCAAAATCAAGGTTCTAATCTCTAAACCATAACTAATTAAGTTACCAAAATATACATGTGTTTAAACAAACACATATGACTAACCCTTATGTTTAAACATACAAGTTCCTTACAAAATCCTACAAACATGTAAAATTTATTCAAAAAGCAGTAAGGAGATTTTTATGAATCTGAAATAAATAAAGTAAATCTTGATAATCAAATTTATATAAAGAAAATTATCAACAAAGGGTTAAAAATTTAGGTACAACTTGTTAAATTCAGTTTATTGTGATATTGACTATGATTGTGGGAACAAATATTAGTATATTAAGAAATATAGTTCTGCAAATTTTGATGACATTTCTATGAGTAAAATAATTTATATAAATTATCTAATTATTTAAAAGAAAAATTCATACTGGAAGAACCGATCCTGGAAAATATGTGTAAAATTTATATATTGATTATTACAATTTATAGGACTTACGGAAAAAGTTTCATGATTAAACTCAAAGACATGTCTAAGTTATGAATTTTTAAATGTTCTGCTAACTGAAAATCTGGAAAAATATTTAAACTGCGAAATAAATTATGAAAAATTTAAATAAAATATGAAAATTAGAATAGAACAGTCTGTATAAAAAAAAGAATTTTTGGACATATTCTGATAATTTTACTGAATATTGGTAAAATGATAAAAATCGTAAAAATGAACTCTACTATGATTTGGGATATAAGAAAATTTTGAGAAACTATAAAAATTATGACAAGTATTCTGGCCAAGTTTGGATATTTTTAGAGGCCCGAAGGTATTTCTAATAAATTATTCAAATAATATAAAAATTATAGAAAATAAGCTGAAAATAATAGTGAAATGAAATTTTATTATATTAAATATAATATTAGGACCCACAGACTGTAAAAATTTTGTGATGTATGCCTTAATATGATTTTTGAAATAAATTTTATAAATTGAGGTGCTAAAAATGTTAAAGAAAAGATATTTTTCTAAACTATAAATATTTTTGTTTATAGGTTAACATTTGGAGTAAGAGGTGAGATTCATAGCCCCATTTTGATTTTTATAAACTTTTGGGGGAAAAAACATACTATTGGTTTTTACGATTGATGCAATTTTTAAGATACACTGTCATTTATGTAACAACCATTAATTCGGATGTGGAACCGTTAGATAATATTGGTAGCGCTACTTAGGAAAATATTTCCTGCACTAACAGGATGAGTGCTGTGATGCTATATTATCTAATTTATAAATTATGTTACGACTGTTATGAACGATCTGATTATTAAGTAAGGTTTGGTTGTATCTGATGTATCAATTATATTTTGTTTAAGATAAACCTGTGAACTCACCAACGTTATGTTGACTATTTTAAGTATGCTTTTTCAGGAATTCATCATGACTAACAGCTTAATGTTCTCTTTTGATGTGTATAATGGCTGGTGAGAGATAATAGGGAAAGTTTGTGTGAATCTGCCAGTTAACCTCTATGACCTCAGTGTATTGGTGGATGCTCATTTCCATCGTCTCTGAAGATGTAGTTGTTAGATCTTTATGTTGTAATAGGATTATGTTATTTCAAATTTTGACTATCATGATTTAATGTAATCCTAAACTTTAATATTATCCTATGAATTATGTTATGTTATGCTGTCGTGCTATCTGTTAAAATGTATGAATCAATGAGTTCTGAACAAACAAGTCACACCCTAAGCATCTCACGCTTCCGCCGGGATGTGACACTAAGAGTCAAAATGCTCTCTGTGCGGATAAATAAAACTTGATTGGCCCATAAGTAGTTAGATGCTCCTGACCACCCTACAAAATCTGCACCGACTGCTGACATCTTCTCTTCTCTCTTTTGTGTTCGAACTACATTCACCTATTCTGAAAGTCCGACGAATAATGGGGTATACATCGAACTTATTTGACAAAAGAACCTTAGGGTGAATATGCTTTGCTCATCCTCAAATATGTGCAAGAGGCAGCTCCAGACCTTTTTTTTTTGGTCTGGAACAAATGCGGATGAGTCAATGCTGATGGCTCATTCGTGCGATTGAACATACGAGATGTCCAGTCGCACGACTAAACATACGACTGGTCAAGTTATACGAATGGTCCATTAGCATGGTCCAGTCGTACGAATGGTCCATTCGCATAGCCCAGTCGCATGATAGGGTCTGCACGCTGATTTTCAGATCTACAGCCGCCAGGGCTGCCCAAAACCCTAATCTGACGAATTTTACATGAATCGAAACAAAATAGGCATCATCAGATTCGAAAGGGTGATCACAACGTGGTTTCGAGTTCGATTTTAACATATAAACAACACACATAACAAGATCTGAGCAAAACACGAAGAACATGAAGTGGGTTTAACGTCAAGATCTGAAATTAGATCCAGAAATCAAGAGCTCGGGTTGCTAGAATGATTGTTAGATCATTCCAGCAGTAACCGGCTCTGATACCAATTGTGAAGTCGCTGGATCGGTAGACATCCGAGCATGTTCTTGACAGAAGGAAACAAAATCAAAACCAAGAGACAAACAATAAACACGATCTATAATAAAATTGGTTTCATTGATAAAACCTAATGATTACAAGATCGTTACAACAAAATATTCACGACTCTTGGCAAGGGGAGATGGAGCATGATCTCCCCTCTCATCCGGCAGCACCTAGGCTTCGGGCAGACTCCTCTCAAAAACCTTTTCTCTCTACACATTGAAACTGGTATATATAGGCCTCGGCCCATATTAGATGCGACTGGGCCCATTCGTGCGATTGGACCATACGTGTGGTTCAATCGTACGACTGGACCATGCGTATGGTTCAATCGTACGACTGGACCATACTTATAGTTCAGTCTTACGAATGTCCCAATCGCATCTCTCAGTTGCACGACTGGTCCATTAGCATGGCTCAGTCGTACGACTGAGTCTCATTCGCATATGCTCCTACGAATGACCCAGTTTCATGTGTTTACAACATATCAGGTGTATTACATTAAGCCTAGACTATTCGTCAAGCGACGGACACACTATATATGACAATATATGCTTCAACAGACTTACATTATATATTAAATTTTAATCTTAAAGTGATGTAATGTAAGCAATACAACATTTGTGTTATGGTTAATGTTAATTCTCATGGTTGCTAAGTGTTCTTACATCATATTATATTGCTCATCACTAACATTGCATTACTTTAATGTTAATAAAAGTACAATATGCACACTAAAATTTACTTATGATATTACGTTATATTAAGTTATTATATTATAGCATTTTACATCGCATTACAATGACATACACGTGTGATGAAAAACAATGATGTGTAACGGTGTAAAAATATGTTGGATTATGGAAGACGATGACATTTTCAAATATCGAAATAATTTAACTTTTAAGCTTTATAATTAAGTTATAAACTAACTGATTAATGAGAAAACAATTTGCAAATATAGAAAGTAGAAACTTGTTTAAAAAAAGAAACAAATTGTAAACATGTTATAGAGAATTTTTTTAAACTTGTTTAATTGTCGTTCAAAAAAAGAAGCTTATTTAAAGAAAAAATAAATAATTGAATACATGACACAATACTAAATACAAAAATATTAATGTTGACATGACTATATATACATGACACAATACAAAAAAATATGCTATTTATTCATATATTTTATGACGTAATGTAATGTAAGTGACGTAAGTAATTTAGTGTAATGTAACGTAAGTGGCGTAAGTAGTGCCACGTTGTTATGTTTGAGTTCACGTAAATAAATTTAATATAAGTTGGTGGAAATGAATGTAATAAACGTACTATAACCTTTAATTGAAATAAGGTTTTAATTTTATATTATATTACAATAAATGAAGTTTCATGTTAATTTGGATTCATGCAAGTTCCGTGTGATTTTAGTTTATTCTAAGTTATATGTAATCTAACTCAAGGCATTTCACTACTGTAAGTGGATGATAAGTTTTACTAGACATGTTCTTTTTCAATATTACCTTAATTTTTACTACTAATTTAAATATGCCATTTTGTAATTAACATAAATTAAGTATTGTAATGTAACTATTACATTGACCTATAATGAGTTACGTAACTAACATTACTTCAGTTACATAGAATATTATATTTTCTTATATTTTTACATCATATTTTCATTACGTTTTACATTACATTATCAATTGACGTCGTTTAGCGGTTATTGACGTTGCCGCCGTATCACATCATTCCTACCGTTTGCTAGCGCCGTTAATTTGCATTTTGTAGTATATATAATTTTGAAGAAAGCTTGTTTTTTGTGTTTTGTAGTATATATGATTATTACATTACGGTAATGTAGTGTAATGTAATGTAATGTAATGTAATGTAAGGTAATGTAATGCAATGTAATGTAATGTAATATGATTTTATATAATGCAAGGTTTGATATTAATTCATGTAATAATGTTTTTTTCTCTTTCCATTAGTAGTTTATATCAATGGATGATGATGGATTTAATGTGTGAAGTTAAAGATATTATGAGCCTTCATTTAAAGAACATATTAGTTTGCAATTAGTAGCTCATTTTGGTTATCACGGAGACATAAAACTCTTCATATCGTCTCGTGAAACACCGTTTATGAGGGCGAAAGAAATCTCAATGAGAACCGGCAGCAGCAACAGCGCTGAGGATGACTCAAGAAAAGAAACCGAAGAGGGAAGATGAAAAGGAAAACCAAAACAGGCAACAATCAAAACTTATGAACGAGAGCTTAGATTTAGTGATAAACGAGATCGATTTGGACATATCAGAGATCTTAATACCGGCTTTATATTCGATTACATTATCGTATTTTACATCGCATTAGAGTAATAATATGTAAGTATTACGCTTTTGCAATAATATGTAAGTATTTACTACTAATTATAACATGATAATGGTTTAAGTAGTGTAATTTATTATACTAATGTATTTGTTACACTAACAAATAATATAAGTTATGTTGCTAACATAACTTTGGTTGTATTAAGTTATTACATTACGATACAATATTTTACATCACATTACAAATATATTACATTTACATCCATTACTTAAAATTGACTTTGTGAAGTCGCTGGATCGGTAGACATCCGAGCATGTTCTTGACGAAAGGAAACAAAATCAAAACCAAGAGACAAACAATAAACACGATCTATAATAAAATGGTTTCATTGATAAAATCTAATGATTACAAGATCGTTACAACAAAATATTCACGACTCTTGGCAAGGGGAGATCGAGCATGATCTCCCCTCTCATCCGGCAGCACCTAGGCTCCAGGCAGACTCCTCTCAAAAACCTTATCTCTCTACACATTGAAACTGGTATATATAGGCCTCGGCCCATATTAGATGCGACTGGGCCCATTCGTGTGATTGGACCATGCGTATGGTTCAATCGTACGACTGGACCATGTGTATGGTTCAATCGTACTACTGGACCATACTTATGGTTCAGTCTTATGAATGTCCCAATCGCATCTCTCAGTCGCACGACTGGTCCATTAGCATGGCTCAGTCGTACGACTGAGTCTCATTCGCATATGCTCCTACGAATGACCCAGTTTCATGTGTTTACAACATATCAGGTGTATTACATTAAGCCTAGACTATTCGTCAAGCGACGGACACACTATATATGACAATATATGCTTCAACAGACTTACATTATATATTAAATTTTAATCTTAAAGTGATGTAATGTAAGCAATACAACATTTGTGTTATGGTTAATGTTAATTCTCATGGTTGCTAAGTGTTCTTACATCATATTATATTGCTCATCACTAACATTGCATTACTTTAATGTTAATAAAAGTACAATATGCACACTAAAATTTACTTATGATATTACGTTATATTAAGTTATTATATTATAGCATTTTACATCGCATTACAATGACATACACGTGTGATGAAAAACAATGATGTGTAACGGTGTAAAAATATGTTGGATTATGGAAGACTATGACATTTTCAAATATCGAAATAATTTAACTTTTAAGCTTTATAATTAAGTTATAAACTAACTGATTAATGAGAAAACAATTTGCAAATATAGAAAGTAGAAACTTGTTTAAAAAAAGAAACAAATTGTAAACATGTTATAGAGAATTTTTTTAAACTTGTTTAATTGTCGTTCAAAAAAAGAAGCTTATTTAAAGAAAAAATAAATAATTGAATACATGACACAATACTAAATACAAAAATATTAATGTTGACATGACTAGCACAATACTCCATGCAAAGTGTAAAGTGTCAATTTTGCCCTTCTAGATATAAAAATGTTATATTTATAATATTTTAATGCAGTTAAATAAGAGCCATAACATTAAAGTTGATAAATCATAATCAATGGTTGAGAGTGGGTTAAAGGATTCTTACAATAAGGTAGGGTTCTCAATTAAACTTTACCCTATATATATATATATATATATATATATATATATATATATATATATATAGATATATATAGATATATATATATATATATATATATACATATATATATATATAGACATAGATATATATATATATATATATATATATATATATATATATAGATATATATATACATATATATATATATATATATATATATATATATATATATATATATATATATATATATATGTAACACCCGGAAATTTCCTTTGTAGCCGACGAGAGAAGAAAAAGAAATAAAGTCCAAAGTCGAGGGACCAAACCCGCCAACGAGAGAAACTTCTATGCACGGGAGTATAAAAGGGGGAAAACACCCCTATTCTCCCCATATTTCAGCCAAGAGAGGAGAAGAGAGGAGAAGGAGAAAAGAGGAGAAAAGTTGGTTCGGGTGGATTCGAGCGTGGAATTCAACGTGGAGTGAGTCAAATCGAAGCTCTACTCGACGGGATCGTTAAGGTGAGTTCTAGGACCCCTCTTTTACACGTTTTCAACTGATTTTGGGGCTGGAACACGTCCAAAAACCTATTTTCGAGTTTTTGGGTGAAAACCCGTTTTGATGTATGTATGTATATGTATGATGCGTTAGAGGCTCGATTTCTTGCTTGGTTATGCTTGTGTGAGGTCATGGTATGATTCCCTAACCTTTAGAAGGGTTGATTTGATCTTAAAAGAGGTTTGGAAGGGGTTGGAAGTCGAAAACCCGCGGCTGCAGCCGACCTAACTGCACTCTGCACCAGCTAGGGCTAGGCGACCGACTGGAGGGCGACTGGAGGCCATTCTGCCGATTGAAGTGCGACTGAGGTCCATACACATGTTAGCTATGCGACTGAGGTCCATACGCATGATGGTCATGCGATTGGAGTCATGTGCTTGGGAGTCATGCGATTGAGAGATGGTGCGACTGAGGTTCATTCGCACGGAGGTTATGCGACTGAAGTCCATGCGCCTGGAGGCCATGCGACTGAGGTTCATTCGCATGAAGAGTATGCGATTGAAGCCCATACGCCTGAAGTCATGCGACTGAAGGCCATACGCATGAGAGTTATGCGACTGGGAGTCCATTCGCATAGGGTCCATTCGCATAGTTGCCCATTCGCCTAAGTGTTCAGAGATGATAGCTGGGATGAAACTCCTCTACGATGTGATGGGCATGGACGGTATAAGGTGACACAGGATGATGAGATTATGACGATAATGTTGATGGAGATGATGGTAATATGCATGATGTTATGTGTTATGTTAGGCACGGCGGTGCGTGTGAGGCATAGTATGTATGATGTGCGTGATGTGATGTATGATTGATGCGTATGTATGACGATGCCGTATGTTTATGTTTATGATGTGTTCCTGGCTATGTATGATTATCTTTCTATGTCTTTGCGTTGAACATTAATGAATCAAATGAAAGTATTATGTAACGTAAAGTGAAAGATAAAGAAAAGAGGAACGTAATGAATGAATGCATGCATTAATGAATGAAATCGTGTGAGGTATGTACGTGAAGCGAAGTGAAGTGCACGGCTCTAATGCCTTAGGCTCAACCGTGAGAGGTTCAGCTAGTTTATAGTGTGTACGCAAGGGTTCCAGTCTTTGTGACTGACCTTCGGTGATGTACCCACTTCGGTGGGGGTGATGTACCCACTTCGGTGGGGGTGATGTACCCACTTCGGTGGGGGTGATGTACCCACTTCGGTGGGGGTGATGTACCCACTTCGGTGGGGGTGATGTACCCACTTCGGTGGGGGTGATGTACCCACTTCGGTGGGGGTGATGTACCCACTTCGGTGGGGGTGATGTACCCACTTCGGTGGGGGTGTAGTACCCATAATGTTGGGGGTGTAATGTATGATGGTTACCCGGGTCACGCATAACTCCGGGGGTGTAGCAGGAAGCCATGCATATGTATGAGGTGAGCAACCCGGTCGTTGCAAAAGACTCGAGTACGTGCTATCGTGATGTTGCCTTGGGGTGAGCAACCTTGTTGTTGCAAAAGACTCGGATAGCTTGCTATCGTGATGGGCAATGAGGTGAGCAACCCTAGGGGTGCAAAAGACTTGGATAGCGTACATTCATTGAGATGGCTATTGAGGTGAGCGACTTAGTGTTGCAACAGCCTCGGATGGAGTTCAATCCCTGTGATTGACTCATATGGGATCTTTGTCGCGTATCCCGGTGTCGTGTTAGCTTTCGAGCATGGGTCGGGGATATTGCATGAGACAAGATTCGAGTAAGGAAGGGTAATGAGTAAAGAGATGAATGAAAGAATGAACGTATGAAATGAACGATAACTAATTATCCTAATAATGTATGAAATGGGATCCTTGCCATTCGACCTCAGTAATCGTGGCTGTGTGCCATGAAGAGGGTAAAGTCTGACATGATCTAGAAAGAAGTGAAAGATAATGATGAATGATGAATGTAATGAACGTAATGACGAAGATAATAATGATATTATCTGTATGTACGTATGATGTGTGAACGCATGTATGTAAGAATGTTTTTGTTAAAGAAAGTAAAGAACGGTTTTACGAAAGAAAAGTAAGTTTTATTATAAAACTAGAACTCGCTCAGCAACGCTGACTTTGATGTGTTTCCAGTTGGCAGGTATGTTGCTGAGGATGGCACGGGGCGGCTACTCAGCGTATTTTGGATGGCATCTTTATGTTTAATGCTTTTGTAATAAATGTAATCTGATATTGTTAAAGGAACGATTGTACTAATGTGCAAAAGTATTTTGATGGAATGAAATTATGTTTTAATGTTTCCGCTGCAACTGTTTATGAAAAAAAAAATGTAATGTATGTTTTATGTGCGATGAATGACCAACTGTAAGTGTCCCGGGAACGGGGTCTTACAAGTTGGTATCAGAGCCAAAGTTTAAGTGAATTGGGTAAATATTTTCAAAAACCTAATCTTAAACTGAGAATGGGAAGGAAAGGGAATGGGATGCCAATCTGAGTAGTTGCGTGCCATCAGGTATGTTTTTGTAAAGTTAACCGGTTTATGTGCGCATGATATAAGGTTTATGTGTTGCTGGTAGATTTAGATACTGATGTAGTCAGGATAGGTAATGCTCGGAGTATGAAGGGTAAAGTAAGTGGCTAATCACAATTGGCCACTGTAATTAGGGACTTACTATACTTGACATAAACTGAGCTGTTCCTTGAATGACCGTGTTAGTGTTTGAATCTTTCAGTGTGTTTAGAGAATGGCTGGTGGAAGATCTTCGAAAGCTTCTCGTGGTGGAGGTGACGGTGGACGTGGTGCTGAACCACGGGTCACGAGAGGAAGGGCAAGGGCCGAAAGGGTAGTTCACGAAGAACCTGTGACCCCTCATCCTGAGGGCGGTGACGAGAATGCTAATCAGAGGGCCTCGATGAGAGAGGCGGTCGTGGAGGAGGTGCATCAGGTCATGCAGACAATCCTACCGTCTGTGGTGACTGAAGTTATATAGGCTGTTAGAGATGAGGAGAGAAGGGAAAGGGGTAGACCTTTGGGTGAAAGGAGACGACCCGAGACTGAAACGGTTCTGTCCGGTGACGAAGAGGAAGAAGAGGAGGAAGAGCCTACGCCGGAGGCGGCACGAGGCTGTAACTATGGGGCGTTTCAACGATGCAAGCCCTCTACTTTTGATGGTAATGGCACTGCTGCTGCTGCTCACCGATGGGTGAGAGAGATGGAAGCTGTTTTAAATATCAGCGAGTGCCGAGAAGATCAGAAAGTAAAGTTTGCTACCCACTCTTTCGTGGACTCAGCTTTGTGCTGGTGGGACAACATAGTCCAAGTTGAGGGAAGCAGAGCTATCGGAAGGATGAGATGGCCAGAGTTGAAGAGGCTGGTGATTGAGGAGTTCTGTCCTCACCGTGAGATGGATAAAGTTGAAAGAGAGTTCCTGCAGCTGGAGGCGGGAACAATGACGCATCAGCAATACACTACCAAGTTTAATGAAATGGCGCGGCTGGTGCCGGATCAGGTAACACCCCTCTCACGAAAGATCAAGAGGTATATTCATGGCTTGCCAGCGGACATTCGTAGGCACATGATTGTTGCCCGACCGAGCACGTTTAGGTCGGCGGTTGATTTAGCGGGAAGATTATACGATGAAAGATTGATGATGGTGACAGAAGGTAGCAAGAAAGGAGATGGTGATCGGGATCGGAACGGGAAGCGATTGGGACGCGACGGAGCCGCTCCAAGTGGCAAAGGTGCTCGGGTGGATGACCAGCGTGTGGTCATAAATGATATGGGATCGGAAAGGTGTGACAAGTGTGAACACAGGCACCCCGGGGAATGTAGATTGGGAACTGATGCCTGCTTTCGTTGTGGAAGGACCGGACATGTAGCGAAGAACTGTGGTATGGGGAAGTGTTATTCTTGTGGTGAGGAAGGTCATAAGAGCAGGGACTGTAAGAAGCAAAGGGCTGGAGGCTCGGGAGTGAAGAAGATCGGAGGAAGCTAGAACGGACTTCGATGTTATGTCAGGTATGTTCCTAGTAAATAGATTCTTGGCTTGTGTTATTTAATGTTGGCGTTAGTAAAAGTTTTATTCCTGCTGCTTTCTGTGCTAAATTGCCTGTTAGTGGTAAGAATATAAATACGCCAATCGATTTAGCCCTAAGAGTGGATTGTTTGGCGGACTACGGAGCGAACACTAGGTGTCGCAAAGAGATGATACGGTTAACAGCGCATGAGGGGATCATGGTAATGGCTTAAGGTGATTGAGCCACGACGATGCCGAATGTGATTTCGATGACAGTGGCGGGAAGGTGCATGAATCGCGATATGGTGGAGTGCGATATTAAATGCCTTACTTGTTCACAAGTGAAGGCCAAGCGCCAAATGCCGTATAGGAAGTAATGAGGTGATCGAGGCCACGATCGAGAAGCTCGAAGGGATTAAAGCATTGATGAAGCTAGCCAGAATAGATAAGAAGTCGCGAGGGGATAAACGACGTAGACCGATTGAACTCCAGGCGGGAGACTGGAGAAGAGATGAGACAGAATTGCTCGCGACGGTTTAAGGAATGATAGGTTTCGGGGACGAAACCCATTTAAGGGGGGTGGACTTGTAACACCCGGAAATTTCCTTTGTAGCCGACGAGAGAAGAAAAAGAAATAAAGTCCAAAGTCGAGGGACCAAACCCGCCAACGAGAGAAACTTCTATGCACGGGAGTATAAAAGGGGGAAAACACCCCTATTCTCCCCATATTTCAGCCAAGAGAGGAGAAGAGAGGAGAAGGAGAAAAGAGGAGAAAAGTTGGTTCGGGTGGATTCGAGCGTGGAATTCAACGTGGAGTGAGTCAAATCGAAGCTCTACTCGACGGGATCGTTAAGGTGAGTTCTAGGACCCCTCTTTTACACGTTTTCAACTGATTTTGGGGCTGGAACACGTCCAAAAACCTATTTTCGAGTTTTTGGGTGAAAACCCGTTTTGATGTATGTATGTATATGTATGATGCGTTAGAGGCTCGATTTCTTGCTTGGTTATGCTTGTGTGAGGTCATGGTATGATTCCCTAACCTTTAGAAGGGTTGATTTGATCTTAAAAGAGGTTTGGAAGGGGTTGGAGGTCGAAAACCCGCGGCTGCAGCCGACCTAACTGCACTCTGCACCAGCTAGGGCTAGGCGACCGACTGGAGGGCGACTGGAGGCCATTCGGCCGATTGAAGTGCGACTGAGGTCCATACGCACGTTTGCTATGCGACTGAGGTCCATACGCATGATGGTCATGCGATTGGAGTTCATGTGCTTGGGAGTCATGCGATTGAGAGATGGTGCGACTGAGGTTCATTCGCACGGAGGTTATGCGACTGAAGTCCATGCGCCTGGAGGCCATGCGACTGAGGTTCATTCGCATGAAGAGTATGCGATTGAAGCCCATACGCCTGAAGTCATGCGACTGAAGGCCATACGCATGAGAGTTATGCGACTGGGAGTCCATTCGCATAGGGTCCATTCGCATAGTTGCCCATTCGCCTAAGTGTTCAGAGATGATAGCTGGGATGAAACTCCTCGACGATGTGATGGGCATGGACGGTATAAGGTGACACAGGATGATGAGATTATGATGATAATGTTGATGGAGATGATGGTAATATGCATGATGTTATGTGTTATGTTAGGCACGGCGGTGCGTGTGAGGCATAGTATGTATGATGTGCGTGATGTGATGTATGATTGATGCGTATGTATGAGGATGTCGTATGTTTATGTTTATGTTGTGTTCCTGGCTATGTATGATTATCTTTCTATGTCTTTGCGTTGAACGTTAATGAATCAAATGAAAGTATTATGTAACGTAAAGTGAAAGATAAAGAAAAGAGGAACGTAATGAATGAATGCATGCATTAATGAATGAATGAAATCGTGTGAGGTATGTACGTGAAGCGAAGTGAAGTGCACGGCTCTAATGCCTTAGGCTCAACCGTGAGAGGTTCAGCTAGTTTATAGTGTGTACGCAAGGGTTCCGGTCTTTGTGACTGACCTTCGGTGATGTACCCACTTCGGTGGGGGTGATGTACCCACTTCGGTGGGGGTGATGTACCCACTTCGGTGGGGGTGATGTACCCACTTCGGTGGGGGTGATGTACCCACTTCGGTGGGGGTGATGTACCCACTTCGGTGGGGATGATGTACTCACTTCGGTGGGGGTGTAGTACCCATAATGTTGGGGGGTGTAATGTATGATGGTTACCCGGGTTACGCATAACTCCGGGGGTGTAGCAGGAAGCCATGCATATGTATGAGGTGAGCAACCCGGTCGTTGCAAAAGACTCGAGTACGTGTTATCGTGATGTTGCCTTGGGGTGAGCAACCTTGTTGTTGTAAAAGACTCGGATAGCTTGCTATCGTGATGGGCAATGAGGTGAGCAACCCTAGGGGTGCAAAAGACTTGGATAGCGTACATTCATTGAGATGGCTATTGAGGTGAGCGACTCAGTGTTGCAACAGCCTCGGATGGAGTTCAATCCCTGTGATTGACTCATATGGGATCTTTGTCGCGTATCCCGGTGTCGTGTTAGCTTTCGAGCATGGGTCGGGGATATTGCATGAGACAAGATTCGAGTAAGGAAGGGTAATGAGTAAAGAGATGAATGAAAGAATGAACGTATGAAATGAACGATAACTAATTACCCTAATAATGTATGAAATGGGATCCTTGCCATTCGACCTCAGTAATCGTGGCTGTGTGCCATGAAGAGGGTAAAGTCTGACATGATCTAGAAAGAAGTGAAAGATAATGATGAATGATGAATGTAATGAACGTAATGACGAAGATAATAATGATATTATCTGTATGTACGTATGATGTGTGAACGCATGTATGTAAGAATGTTTTTGTTAAAGAAAGTAAAGAACGGTTTTACGAAAGAAAAGTAAGTTTTATTATAAAACTAGAACTCACTCAGCAACGCTGACTTTGATGTGTTTCCAGTTGGCAGGTATGTTGCTGAGGATGGCACGGGGCGGCTACTCAGCGTATTTTGGATGGCATCTTTATGTTTAATGCTTTTGTAATAAATGTAATCTGATATTGTTAAAGGAACGATTGTACTAATGTGCAAAAGTATTTTGATGGAATGAAATTATGTTTTAATGTTTCTGCTGCAACTGTTTATGAAAAAAAATGTAATGTATGTTTTATGTGCGATGAATGACCAACTGTAAGTGTCCCGGGAACGGGGTCTTACAATATATATATATACATATATATACATATATATATATATATATATATATATATATATATATATATATATATATATATATATGAGAGGCATTCAAATAAAAACTATTTTTTTGGAAAAAACCAAAAAAACCATTTTGGGCCATAGATCATTTTGATCAAAGGTTGATATTAAAATGCGCATTTTTGTAATTTTATATCATTAAAATTTGGCGGATGATTGGATACCAGGGGTAAACTCAGTATATCATTTTTTTAAATCTACCCACGAGAATCTCTCGCCCCATTCACTAGGGTTCGCATCAACAAAATCCCCAACATTCTCCATGCTTTTGAAGAACCCAATATCTTCATTTCATCAATCCTCTTTCAAATTGCAACCTCAAACTTTATAGAACCCCCGTATCTCATTCCGCCATTGATAAAGTTCCCCAACATTGTCACAGTTTGGTTGATTATCAAAAGACAAGCGGATTCTCCATCTTACTTTGCCAAGTCGATCATCATATAATCCAATAGGTATGTCATATTTACTATATATAAAATTCTAATTCCTCATGCTTATCAGAAAAACTAGGTCTCAACACATGCTAGAATATATTCTAAGCATGTTCATAAAATATGAAATTAATATGAAGCTCGTTAGAGATACTCAAAATTCTTATGTATTCTCCATAGGTTTCATGTTTTGTTCTTTATTTTGTTTAGTTTTCCATATTATGACTAGGAAGACCTAAATTGTAACAAAATACGTTGTGTATTCCATGAAAATTTAAGAATTCTGATTGTTTTCTTACATTTCGATCAGCTAGGAACTTGATTTTTAATACTTCACAAGATGTCCTATAATATATGAGTATTCATAATAATCTATGCATTGTTACTTGATGCAAAAACATAATTGGTCTAAAACAACAAGCAGTGGAGAATCCAATAGGTCGATTATCATATGTGACACATCCAATGATAACCAACTTGCCAATAAAGACCAGAACAACACACATAATCGTCAACAAGCTAATGATATAAGTTCATATAACATTCTCCATCCTTTTGTTGTTGAAATGTGTATACTATCAATGTAATTATACTACTTTAATATTTAACACTAATGGTCTAAAATTTATGGTAATACCATATTCAAATCATATGGCGTTGAAGCATCACCTATAACACCTTTTGACATCTCACACCCAAGGTGTTATACAAAGAAAATGATAGGTAGTTTGTTCTGATGCATTTTTGTAATTCTTATGATATATGTTAAAATGTACTTAGTACTTATAGTTAAACTTCCCGTATTAGCCAAAGAGGTATTAACAAAAAAGCATTTAGCTGGAAAAGAAACAAACGAGGCTGTATTTATGAGTGAAGGAAGTGAGAAGTCGGCATGTGAAAAGAAGAGAAAATGAAAGATGACTGAAAATACAGGTACAAAATGATATTTTCCTATAATTTTCTAAGATTTTGTTGTAGATATCCTCATGTTTTAAGCGATCAGGACCCACAGTTGTATGAATTTATTTTAGTTCCTTTTATCCTAAGTTTCATCCATGTGTTACAACCATTTGTTTATACATGTGGCCATAGTTTCTCAACTTTATCTTAAGCTTTTCATGAGCTTGCTTACATTTTTTTATTTTTATGTGTATTTGTTAATAATAAATATCCTTTAAATGTCTGAATTTTTCAGTTAGTTGATTATTCCATAAGTGGTTGTGTGATCTGAACCATGTAGTACTTACATCATTTAGTATGGGTCATCCTTATACACATAATATATTAACTAATGAAAATGCATCCACTCATAACTCATTTTAAAACATGATAGGGCATAATTTGAGAAGTAATATTAGTATTCGGATATGAATTACTAAGTAGTATATGCTTTTATAATGATGTGGCATTGTTAATAAACATTTTGATGGCTATATTGAATTTAATTCAGGTGATAATGAATCATCCCCCAATTCTAGTTTAGATTCAACACGATCAAGGTGTTATACTAGGAAAATTATTGGTAAGATATCTTGATACACTTGTTTCATACATTCTAATTATTTGATGGATTCATAGATCTTAACTTCAGCATCTATTGTCAATTTAACCTGAGGTGATGAAGGATGCCAAAAAACTATGGGAAGAACATAGGTTACGAAGGCTTCTATCAAGATTACTAAGGATGCAACTCCAAAGTTAAAAGGGAGGGAAAGAAACTAAAGGTTGGTATCAAGCCAAGCAAACGAAAGCAAAGAAAGGATAAATGAAGTTGTGATTTTGTACAATAATCTAATTGCAATTTATATTTTTTGTTTGCCTAAATTACTATTCTCGCCTGGTTAATGTTCAAACTACTCATGGCTATTTTATTTTGTAATTTAGGATGATATTCCCCTTTATTTTCCATCATTAGACTTTCCAATGTTATTTTCAAGATCCATTTATGTCTTTGTGTGTTGGTTGTCAATTTCATGTGATCGAATTTGGTTAAGATACCTATAGAAATGTAGCTTAAATAATGTGCTTTGGAAATGTTGAATCATTCTTATGTATAGCTACAGTTTTGACAAACATATATATGTGTTTATCCCCTTTTTCAGGTACCTTTGCATATACTTGGTATCAATTTCATTTTTCAGTAATGCATATTATGCGCTTATGCTCCATTGCACATACAACATTTATGCATATGTGCACATACCCCAATTATCATGCATGCCCATACGCATTGTCTTTAGTAATGTAATTAATTCATGTACGTGAAATTCTAATTTGTATTTGATTTACAATTCTAATAAAATGTTAACTTACTCCACCCATAAGCTAAGTCTATCATTAATTATCATAACATAGAACAAATACCTTGTAATATTTTCAAAGTCCTCTAATTCTTGGTGATTAATTTATTAATCAGTTACATGAATTGTTGGTTACCAAAACTTTTCCCAGCCTTAATATGCGTCAATGAAGAGTAGAATGTAAAATACTATATTTTAAGTCATTAGCTTTTATTAACTTATTTCCACTAATCTGACCCCCGCATAAGGTTTGATCTAGTTTGTATTGTTTTAACGCCTCATTAAGTTACAACACAGTTTAATATTTACCATTGATATTTCATAATGGTATGTTATGAAACTCTTGGTGTCAAAACCACTGCCTAAATTACTTTAGAATGTATAAATTAAATTGCTAATTTCCATGTGTGATCCTCATGCATTTTGTATGCTTCTGCTGAATTCTACCGGTATAGGTGTCTGTTTTGTTCACTAATGCTAGGAATGTAACCCAAAACAATAATGCTTATAATACATATTTCCGCATTATAAGTTAGAAGGTGTAAGGCCCCCTTCCCGGGACACTTACAGTTGGTCAAGCATCGAACATAAAATATATAAATACATTTGACTTTCATAAAACATCGCAGCGGAATCATCAAAGTAGACATCTCATTTCATTATAAAAGCTTTTGCAAAACAATACATCGTTATCAAATTACAAAAATATATGTTGCATTACATCACAAAAACATTATAAAAATGGATGCCATCCAAAAGAGCTGAGTAGCCGCCTCGTGCCATCCTCAGCAACCATTACCTGCCAACTGGAAACACATAAAAGTCAGCGTTGCTGAGTGAGTTCTAGTTTTATGGTAAAACATACTTTTCTTTCGTTAAAACCGTTCTTTACTTTCATGCGATCATACATCATACGTACACATAGATAATATCATTGTTATCTTCATTAATCGTTCATTAACTTTCGTTCATTTATCGTACGTCATTATCATTCACATTCATACATACTTTCTTTCTTTCGTTCGTACGTTCATTTCTTTCGATGACATGTACATTACCCCGAACATTGTGCACAAAGCGGGTAACTGGGCCTGAGGTCTTTCATAGACCCCGAAAATTGGGCACGGAGCTGACTCTAGTACCTAGACAAGTACATTCACCATTTATCTTTCTCTTTCATTCTGGATCAATGCCATATGCTATACCCCGAACATTATGCACGAAGCGAGTAACTGGGCCTGAGGTCTTTTATAGACCTCGAACATTATGCACGAAGCTAACTCCAACACCTAGGGCAAGCGGCAAGGATCCCATACATATGATCAATCACAAAGATTGGACCCCAGTGTGCATCCTTCCGGGGTACCTAAACCCGCACACCGTTGAGTTAACACCCTTCATTGGGTGTGAACCTCCATACATTTGCTTGCAAGCCTTTCTTATATTCATTCATTTATTAATACATGCAGTCATTCATCATGTTCCTCTTTTCATTATCTTCCACTTTACGTTACATAATACTTTCATTTCATTCATTAACATAACACGTAAAGCCACGGGAAAGATAAACATACATCATAATAAAGAACATCAACATACGCAGTCAACATCATCATACAGGGCATCATCATACATACATAACATACATCAAGCATAATCATACAACTCATACATCCTTAACATCATCTATGCCCAACATAACCTCTATGGCCTTAAAAGTCATCTTATATGCACTCCCAGAAACCTTCCACATCAAACTTACATCTACACTTTCCCCCCGAAAGTCAGTAAATAAACTACGTTTTCCTCGGGTACATAAGCTTTACTTGGGCGTATGGGCACCCTTCAGTCGCATGGCCTCCCAGGCGACTGAACATCATGCGAATGGATACAATGCGAATGAACACCCATGCGAATGGACCTAATGCGGATGAACACTTGTGCGAATGGACCTAATATGGATGGAACTAGGCGTATGGACCTCAGTCGCATGACTCCCCATGCGAATGACCCTAGTCGCACGACTGGCATGGGTATGGGCTCCAGTCGTACGACTCACATGCGAATGAACCTCAATCACACGAATGGCATGCGTATGGACCTCAGTCGCATTCCTTTCGGTCGTATAATCTCCAGTCACATGCCATTCGGTCGCATAGCACTAACTGATGCAGAATGCAGTTCATCCCGAACTCAATCTGCCATTTTCGACCTCCAAGCTCTCCCAAACTCATTCTAAGCCCAAATCAACCATCCTAAACCTTAGGAAAACATACCACAATACCATTCAAGCACACACAAGCCTGAAAACAAACTCCACTCGTATTACACACAAACACATACACACGGGTCAAACACACACATTTCAAAAACGGGTTTCACTATGTGTTCCAGCCCCAAATCAGTTGAAAACATGTAAAAGAGGGGTCCTAGAACTCACACAAACAACACCTTCGAGTAGAGCTTCGATTCAACCCGCTACACTTCAACTTTCACGCTCGGATCCATAAGAACCAAGATTTTCTCCCTTTTCTCCCTCTCTTCCCTCTTTGGCAGAATTTTTACAAGTGTGGGGAGGGTGTGGGCTGCCCTCCCCTCTTATTCCCCCACTCATCCAATCATTCTCCCGTTTTGGCAAGTTTGGTCCCCCGACTTTGGACTTTATTTCTTCTTCTTCTTTCGTCGGCTTCAAAGAAAATATCCGGGTGTTACAAGGCCACCCCCCTTAAATAGGTTTCGTCCCCAAAACCTGTTATTCCTCGAACAGACGTGGGTAATGATGCCTCGTTGATTCTTGAGTCTCCTAGGTAACTCGGATCCTTTCCTGTGCTTCCACTGTACACACACAAGAGAAACCACTTTATTCCTCAGTCTCTTCTTTTTTCGATCGATGATTGCCATTGGCTGCTCCACATAATTGAGTCGTTCATCCACTTCGATATCCTCCAGTGGAACAATCATATCTTCATCCAGTAACCACTTCCTCAGATGAGATACATGGAATGTCGGGTGAATTCCATTTAACTCATCTAGTAATTCCAGTCTATAGGCCACCTCTCCTACTCGAGCAAGGATCCGGAAAGGCCCTAGGTATCTCGGGCTCAACTTGCCCCGCTTTCTGAACCGGATGATACCCTTTCAAGGTGAGACCTTCAACATAACCCGGTCACCCACCTGGAACTCAATCGGTCTGCGTCGTTTATCAGCATACGAATTCTGTCTATCTTTGGCTACTTACATGAAAGCCTTGATCCTTTCAAGCTTCTTAGTCGTAGCCTCTATTACCTCGACGCTTCCTAACTCCTTCAGACCAATGTCACCCCAATAGACGGGTGTCCTGCATCTCTTACCATATAGCATCTCATAAGGTGGCATACCAATGCTGCCATGATAAGTGTTGTTATATGAGAACTCAGCTAACGGTAAGTGGTCATCCCAACTTCCTCCAAAATCAATAACACAAGCACGAAGCATATCCTCCAACGTCTGAATGGTCCTTTCGGACTGACCATCGGTCTGGGGATGATACGCCGTGCTAATATGTAACCTCGTCCCCATCGCGTCGTGAAATTTCTTCCAAAATTTAGATGTAAACCGGGTGTCACGATCAGACACAATAGACACCGGCACACTATAACGAGTTACAATTTCCTTGATGAATAGATCAGCCAACCTCTCAGATGAAAATGTCTCGCGGATCGGTAGGAGGTGAGCACTCTTCGTCAAACAGTCAACTATCACCCATATGGCATCATACCCTTTCGGGGTACGCGACAGCTTTGTAATGAAATCTATGGTGATGTGCTCCCACTTCCATTCCGGTATATCCAAAGGTTGGATCTTCCCATACGCCTTCTGATGCTCGGCCTTCACTTGTAAACAAGTAAGACATTTACTCACATACTCCACTACGTCACGCTTCATACCCGGCCACCAATAATCTTTCTTCATGTCTTGGTACATCTTTGTAGCACCAGGATGAATAGAGTTCGAGTATTGTGAGCTTCATCCATAATCTTCACCCATAGATCCCCAAAACAAGGAATCCACATTCGTCCAAATCGGGTTCTAACACCAAGTGTGTTTTCACCCAACTCCGCGACCAGACCTCTCATTCTTTCAGAGTTAAGATGAACTTTTTTCAATTCCTCATCTTGAAACTCCTTGACTTGCTTCATCACAACCTAGGTCATGATCAACTGGTATGCTTTCACCCGAATCGGTTGGGGTCTCTCCTTTCGGCTAAGGGCATGCACCACCACGTTGGCTTTGCCCGGATGGTAATGGATCTCGCAATCATAGTCCTTTATGAGCTCCAACCACCGTCTCTGCCTCATGTTCAGGTTCTTCTGCTCAAAGAAGTACTTCAAGCTCTAGTGATCAGTGAATATGGTGCACTTTGTCCCGTAGAGATAGTGCCTCCAAATTTTTAACGCAAAGACCACGGCTGCGAGCTCCAAGTCATGAGTAGGATAATTGACCTCATGAACCTTCAACTGTCGGGATGCATAGGCTATAACCTTCCCTCTCTTTATTAACACACATCCCAACCCCGAGTAAGAAGCATTAGAATAAACCACCAGATCTTCACTTCCATCGGGTAATGACAGAACAAGAGCTTGAGTCAATCTCGCCTTCAATTCCTCTAACACCTTCTCTTGAGCTTGACCCCATACAAACTTCACATCTTTCCGGGTCAACTTAGTTAGTGGAGAGGCGATCTTAGAGAAGTCTTGGATGAATCTCCTGTAATAACCCGCCAAACCCAAGAAACTACGAATCTCGGATGGCGTCTTTGGAGACTTCCATTGCATCACCGCTTCCACCTTTACCGGGTCCACCATAATCCCATCAGGATTCACCACATGACCCAAGAATTGAACCTCACGCAACCAGAACGCGCACTTGGAGAACTTGGCGTACAACTTCTCCTTTCTCAATGTCTCCAGAACCTCCCGAATGTGACTGGCATGCTCAATCTCGCTCTTAGAATAAATCAGAATATCATCAATAAACACAATCACTGATTTATACAGCATCGGCCGACATGCTTGATTCATCATAACCATAAAAGCAGCTGGCGCATTGGTCAAACGAAAAGAATGACAAGAAACTCGTAATGACCATATCGCGTGCGAAAAGCTGTTTTAGAGATATCCTGCTCCTTTACTTTCAACTGATGGTAGCCCAATCGAAGATCTATCCTTGAAAACCAACTGGCACCTTGAAGCTGATCAAACAAATAATCGATTCTCGGTAACGGGTATCGGTTCTTTATCGTCAACTTATTCAGCTCACGGTAGTCAATACACATTCTCATACTACGGTCTTTCTTCTTCACAAATAGTACCGGAGCACCCCAAGGAAAGATACTCGGTCTAATGAACCCCTTATCAAGTAGCTCTTGCAACTGCTCCATCAACTCTTTCATCTCCGTTGGAGCCAGCCGATACCGTGCCTTGGCAACAGGTTGGGCACCCGGTATCAGATCAATCTGAAACTCGACCTCTCTGTCAGGTGGCACTCCTGGTAAGTCTTCTGGGAACACGTCTGGAAACTCACACACAACTGGTACCTCAGACAGTTGTGGTGTCGGCGTATCCACATCCTTTACATAGGCCAAGTAGGCACTACATCCACGCCTCATACACTTTCCCATCACCCCATTGAAATCACTTTCGGAATCGTCGTGACCCGATCCCCATACACAGTTACTGAACTCCCATCAGGCGTTATTAGACGAATCATCTTCTTACGACACACAATATTCGCCTCAAAGTCCGCTAACCAATCCATCCCAAGAACCAAATCGAAACCACCTAGGGTCATCACAAACGGTCTAACAGGAAACTTATGACCTTCTAGTTCCACATCACAATCTTTTATCATCTCAGAAATCCAGGTAGACTTACCTATGGCAGTTTCTACATCAAAGGGCGCATCAACACGTCTACTACTAACAGGCAGCTTAGCACAGAAAGCAGCAGAAATAAAACTTTTACTAGCACCAGAATCGAATAACACAGAAGCTAAAGTTTGGTTTACTAGAAACATACCGGACACAACATCAGGGTCCGTCCTAGCTTCCTCCTGTGTCATCGTGAATGCCCTGGCGCTCGCCCTCGGTCCCTCTCCTCCAGGCTTCTTCACCCCGGAACCCTCAGCCCTTGACTTCTTACAGTCTTTACTCATATGACCACCTTCCCCACAGTTGAAACACCTTGTACCCCTGCAATCTCTAGCCATATGACAAGGCTTCCCACACTTGAAACAGACGTTCAACCCCCATCTACATTCGCCACTGTGTTCCTTCCCACATTTGCCACACTTCTTCAATCCCGTGCCCGATGTGACTACACGGCGATCGTCCACCTGTGCCTTCTTGTTACCCGCCGAGGCATCCCCCCGACCAAACCTCTTGCCATTCCAGTTCCGATCACCACCACTCTTCTTGCTACCTTCAGCCTTCACCACTACAGCCCTCTCATCATACAACCTCCCTGCCAAGTCCACCACCGACCTAAACGTGCTCGGTCGGGCAGCGATCATGTGCCTACGAATATCCGCTGGCAAGCTCTGAATATATCTTTTAATCTTTCGCGACAAAGGCGTCACTTGATCCGGCACCAGACGTGCCATTTCGTTGAACTTGGTGGTGTACTGCTGATGTGTCATCGTCTCCGCCTCCAACTACAGAAACTCTCTCTCAACTTTGTCCATTTCTCTTTGAGGACAGAACTCCTATATCACCAACTTCTTCAGTTCGGACCATCTCATCCTCCCAATAGCCCGACTACCCTCAGCTTGGACAATATTGTCCCACCAGCATAAAGCTGAGACCACGAAAGAATGGGCAGCAAACTTTACCTTATGATCTTCCCGGCACTTGCTAATATTCAGAACAGCTTTCATTTCTCTCCCCATCGGTGAGCAGCAGCAGCAGTGTCGTTACCATCAAAAGTAGGGGGCTTGCATCATTGAAACACCCCGTAGTTATAGCCTCGTGCCGCCTCCAGCGCAGGCTCTTCTTCTTCCTCTTCTTCATCATCAGAGAGAACCGTTTTAGGCTCCGGTTGCTCCTGTCCTCCCGAGGACCTGTTTCTCTCCTTTCTTTCCCCTTCCCGTATAACCCTGATAACTTCGGTCACCACAAACGGTAAGATTGTCTGCATGACCTAATGCACCTCTTCAAGAACAGCCTCCTTTACCGAGGCCCTTAAGTTTGCACTCTCATCACCACCCTCCGGATGAGGGGTCTTGGGTTTCTCATGAACCACCTTTTTCACTCTGGGTCTTCTCCTCTTGGGTCGCGGCTCAGCACCAAGCCCACCATGGCCACCACCACGAGAAGCTTTAGACGATCTACCACCGGCCATCCTCACACACACTGAAAGATTCAAACACCAACACGGACATTCAAGGGAACTGCTCAGTTTATGTCAAGTATAGTAAGTCCTTAATTATAGTGGCCAGTTGCGATTAGCCACTTACTTTACTCTTCATACCCCAAGCATTACCTGTCCTGACTACATTAGTATTTAAATCAACAAACAACACATAACCACATAACATGCGCACATAATATCGGTTAGTATTACGAAAATACCTGATGGCATGCAGCTACTCAAACTGGCATCCCTTCCCTTTCCGTCCCATTCTCAGTTTAAGTTAAGATTTATTTTGAAAATTTATCCATTTCACTTAAACTTTGGCTCTGATACCAACTTGTAAGGCCCCGTTCCCGGGATGCTTACAATTGGTCAATCATCGCACATAAAATATATAAATACATTTGACTTTCATAAAACATCACAGCGGAATCATCAATGTAGACATCTCATTTCATTATAAAAGCTTCTGCAAAACGATACATCGTTATCAAGTTACAAAAATATATGTTGCATTACATCACAAAAACATTATAAAAATGGATGTCATCCAAAAGAACTGAGTAGCCACCTCGTGCCATCCTCAGCAACCATTACCTGCCAACTGGAAACACATAAAAGTCAGCGTTGCTGAGTGAGTTCTAGTTTTATGGTAAAACATACTTTTCTTTCATTAAAACTGTTCTTTACTTTCATGGGATCATACATCATACGTACACATAGATAATATCATTGTTATCTTCATTAATCGTTCATTAACTTTCGTTCATTCATCATACGTCATTATCATTTACATTCATACATACTTTCTTTCTTTCGTTCGTACGTTCATTTCTTTCGATGACATGTACATTACCCCGAACATTGTGCACGAAGCGGGTAATTGAGCTTGAGGTCTTTCATAGACCCCGAACATTGGGCACGGAGCTGACTTCAGTACCTAGGGCAAGTACATTCACTATTTATCTTTCTCTTTTATTCCAGATCAATGCCATATGCTATACCCCGAACATTGTGCACGAAGCGGGTAACTGGGCCTGAGGTCTTTCATAGACCTCGAACATTGTGCACGAAGCTGAATCCAGCACCTAAGGCAAGCGGCAAGGATCCCATACATATGGTGAATCACAAATATTGGACCCCAGTGTGCATCCTTTCGGGGTAGCTAACCCGCACACCGTTGAGCTAACCCCCTTTATTGGGTGTGAACCTCCATAATTTGCTTGCAAGCCTTTCTTACATTCATTCATTTATTAATGCATGCATTCATTCATCATGTTCCTCTTTTCATTATCTTCCACTTTATGTTACATAATACTTTCATTTCATTCATTAACATAATACGTAAAGCCACGGGAAAGATAAACATACATCATAATAAGGAGCATCAACATACACAGTCAACATCAACATACAGGGCATCATCATACATACATAACATACATCAAGCATAATCATACAACATCATACATCCTCAACATCATCTATGCCCAACATAACCTCTATGGCCTCAAAAGTCATCTTATATGAACTCCCGGGAACCTTCCACATCAAACTTACATCTGCACTTTCCCCCACGAAAGTCAGTAAATAAACTACGTTTTCCTCAAGTACACAAGCCCTACTTGGGCGTATGGGCACCCTTCAGTCG
Organism: Flaveria ramosissima; assembly: GCA_025215565.1. NCBI lineage: Eukaryota > Viridiplantae > Streptophyta > Magnoliopsida > Asterales > Asteraceae > Flaveria > Flaveria ramosissima. The sequence goes on from CM046036.1 coordinate 72,047,544, forward strand.
CATGGCCTCCCAAGCGACCGAACATCATGCGAATGGATAATATGCGAATGAACACACATGAGAATGGACCTAATGGGGATTAACACTTGTGCGAATGGACCTAATGCAGATCGAACTAGGCGTATGGACCTCAGTCGCATGACTCCCCATGCGAATGACCCTCAGTCGCACGACTGGCATGCGTATGGGCTCCAGTCGTACGACTCACATACAAATGAACCTCAATCGCACGAATGGCATGCGTATGGACCTCAGTTACATTCCTTTCGGCCGTATGACCTCCAGTCGCATGCCATTCGGTCGCATAGCCCTAACTGATGCAGAATGCAATTCATCCCGAACTCAATATGCCATTTTCGACCTCCAAGCTCTCCCAAACTCATTCTAAGCCCAAATCAACCATCCTAAACTTTAGGAAAACATACCACAACACCATTCAAGCACACACAAGCCCGAAAACAACTCCGCTCGCATTACACACAAACACATACACACGGGTCAAACACACACATTTCAAAAACGGGTTTCACTATGTGTTCCAGCCCCAAATCACTTGAAAACATGTAAAAAAGGGGTCCTAGAACTCACACAAACAACACCTTCGAGTAGAGCTTCGATTCAACTCGCTACACTTCAACTTTAATGCTCGGATCCACAAGAACCAAGCTTTTCTCTCTTTTCTCCCTCTCTTTCCTCTTTGGCAGAATTTTAACAAGTGTGGGGAGGGTGTGGGCTGCCCTCCCCTCTTATTCCCCCACTCATCCAATCTTTCTCCCATTTTGGCAAGTTTGGTCCCCCCGACTTTAGACTTTATTTCTTCTTCTTCTTCCGTTGGCTTCAAAGAAAATATCCGGGTGTTACAGAAGGGCAAACCAACAACACGACTTTCCCAAACTAATCAACTATATCATTATTCAATATATATCCTGACTAGATATGAAGTCATTTATGATTTTTTAACATTCAATTAAACTTCTTTAACATGTAGATATGTAGCATATGAAACTAAGTTAAATTTGATTGAATTTAACATCCATTTCATAGTCTATAATGCCACATATTCTAAGCATCTGATTTAACCTTTTCTACTACTCTTTATGCAATGACGCATATTTAAGTCGGGTCCTTGATATCATACATCTATGCATATTATTTTAACTTACAATGGCCTACACACATTCATGTGGTTCTTCTTAGAAGCAATTTGAGGTCAGCAGCTTTGCTCATATCCTCTGACATCCAAATAACCTATAATTCATCAGAACAATCCCTAAAATATATTCAAACCATTTTGAAGCAAAATTATTTTGATCCGGTAAAAAACTAATTTTTTAAATTCATAAATTAATATAAACCAAGATGATGTTGATAGGTTTGTTTACATTCCCAATCTACATATCCTGAAATAAGACACGTAACTGCGTCATCCCAATTGCTCAACGTCTCAAAAATTTCTTCGTTCATACTTCTTCCAACACAACCCTCCGTATCATAAGTGCAATCAACTTGTTGAACGATATTAGCCGTTACATCCTTGCCTTTATTTCACTTTGGAGATTCCAACATCAACAACCCTTTATATGATATATTGATATTCATTCTTACCTGTTCATTATGAGTCTCAGCATCATAATTCATTGGTCTATTTGCTTCTGTACAATTAACATCCTGGGCTAGATCTAACAGGCTTGTTGTAATCATGTTGTCTATTGAAGCATTTTTATTTCTAAAGTTTGTTTCCATTCTATGAACTTGCATTGAACTCGATCCGAGTTCTCCTTCCCCATTTGCCAATTATATTATTTAATCCATTAATTAGGATAAATCACAACTTGTGAATGAATCGCGTGATTAGATTGAACCACCATATCAATTTGCATTAAATAAGGAAGTCCCAAAATGGGTTTATAAGTATTAGCTGATTGTTTAATTGAAAAAAGTTATGCAGGTTAAGTTTTGAAATCATTACCCACTATACAGTAGATAATCTTTGCAAATAGCAATCGAACACCAGAACACTAATTGTTAGTTTCTTTTGAATGCAAAATCACATCAATAATTAGATATTCAACTTTCAAATTTGATTTTCTTAGCCTTCTTCTTGAGTGTAGGTATTCAAAAGAAAGATTTGAGGTCTAAATTAAAGAATGGAGGGAACAGGTTATGACATTAAGCCCACTAATCAGAATTGCATTTTTAAAATTACCATTTGGCCCTTATGTGTAATTATAAAAATAATGGAATTTAATACTTAAAAAAATATGATTGGTTAGTTATGGTTCTTTTGGTTTTTTCCAAAAAAATGGTTTTTATTTGATTGGATCACATGTATATGTATATATGTATATATATATATATATATATATATATATATATATATATATATATATATATATATATATATATATATATATATATATATATATGAGTAATTGCCCTATATTATGTGGATTGTATTGTGTTTTCCCGTATTTGGTGAAACACGATACAAGCCCATAATTTTTTTTAATATTTTTGAAATTGATTATAAGTGAATGATAAAAAAATATAATAATTAAAGTATGAAAAATATTATTCAATTGAAAAGTAGAGAAAAAATTAATAAATTTTAATATAATTATAATGATAGGGATGTGGGTGGATTGTGAATGCTCTAAAAGCAATCAATGAAGTTTCCTTTCTTATGCTTGTAGTTATATTAAAAATACAAGTTTTTATTATTTTCAATTAAATAATATTTTAACATATTTATCATTATATTTTTTCTCTCTTATACTTACAACCACTTACAAAATAATATTAAAAATTTATAAGGGTAAACAATGTTATCTCAAATATACAGATTAATAATAGTATTTCGTATTTTTTGCACTTACAACCACTAACAACATTTTCATATGATATAAAAAAATCACTCACAAAAATATAGAAAACCTATTGTTAATGGTCTAAGGGGCTGTTTGTTTTCGGCTGACCCGGCTGACTCGGTCAGCGGGTCAGCCTCTTTGATATGCAAGTGGTATGGGCTGACCGAGTCATTGCAGCTGACCCAAACCTTAAAAAACAATTGCTGACTCATCTTCTTCAACAAAAACACATGAGCTCCACTAGAGCACCTCCCTGCGCGACCACATCCCCCAGAGCACCTCCCTGCGCGACCACCCCTCCCCCCTGGAGCACCTCCATGCGCGACCACATCCCCCCGGAGCACCTCCCTGCGCGACCACATCCCACCAGAGCACCTCCCTGCGTGATTCGTTCCCTTTAGCTAGAACCGACCTGCGCGAATCCTCCCCTGCGTCGGCCACCTCCCTTCGGTGGTGGTGGTTCGGTGGATTGCGGTGGTGGTGGTGTGAATTGATTTGATGAATCGATTGGTGGTGTGAATCGATTTGGTGGTGTGAATCGATTTGGTGAATCGATTTAGTGGTGGTTCGGTGGATTGCGGTAGGTGGAGGTGTGAATCGCTTTGGTGGTGTGGTGGTGGTCGGAATGTATATGGTGACAGTGGTGGTGGTGTGGTGGTTCCGACTGGTGGTGTGACTCTGGTGGTGTGAATCAATTTGGTTAGTCAGATACTAAATCAAACAGCCAAGTTTCAGTCAGACGCATACCCAATTAGAAATTCTAACTGGGTCAACTTCTGACATAGTCAGATCTTACCAGTCAGTGTAATCAAACAACCCCTAAGTTATTGATTGCTTTATTATTATTATCATTTATTTAATTTATTTTATTTATTTATCGTTTGCTTTATTAAATACTTTTGTCATAAGTTTTATTCAAGGTAAAAACCAATAACAATTCTGCGTGTGTAGCAGTACGTAATATTTGATGATAGTTTTAATGTACTCGTAAGTTTATAATTATTTAAAATGATAATAACGTGCTTAAGCGGGTAAACTAAGATAATAATAAGAGTAAATTACCATTTGCATCCCTAAGGTTTGTTAATTTTAACTGTTTGAATCCCTATAGTTTCAAAACCTTGAATCGCCCCCTGAACTTTTAATTTCTTCCTTGTTTGAATCCTTCAACTTGACGCCGTTACCTGGCTCAGTTAAATCTGTCTTTTTTTCTCTTTCTTGCAAGGGTATTTTCGTCCTTTATGTTTTATCTCTCATAAAACCCTTTTAATGTTTTAACCTCATTGTAAAACCCTTTCAAAGTTTAACCTTTAACCTCTTTCAAAGAAATAGCAGAATCAATACTTCAAATCAAGGATTAAACATCTTCGTCATCATCTATACTGAAGATGGTTGGTCCTACGTGGTCCATTCGTGAAGTAGATTATCCATGGTTTGATCCAGTCAAAGTTTACGGTATGTGTTCTTCAAAATGGTTTTGAAATTCAGAGCTTTATGTTATCATCATATTGTTTTAATATTACAAGATACATTATTGCAGCTAATAAGCCTACTCTATTCACACTTGAAATCCACCATGGTGGAGAGTTTGTGAAGTTCCGTGGAAGAATGTTAGGTTATGAGGTGGATGAGGTAATGTGTGACATCTGGTAATTTTTCGTTACCAAACTCCATTAGTTCCGTTAGGTCTTGCATACACGTGTCGTGGGCACACACTAGTTGTCGTTGAACGTTGGTGGCTTAATAATTCCGATCTATGATAAAAAATAATAATCTAATTAGTAATGTGGATTATTAGTTGGTTTTATGTGATTAATGAATTTATAGAATTTTAAAGATTTATTTTGTAAATTTTACGCGATAACGAGACAACGTGTAATATATATTTCGTGTGCTGTGTGATTTATTGTAAATGTTTAAGATTATTATTGTTGGTTAATAATGCTTGTGCTTTGTAGTTAAAAGTATTTAAAAAGTGTTAAAAGATTAACTTTTACAAAATTTAAACAAGAGGGGTTTAATTTGTAATTTTATTTTAAACTAAATATTACCAAAATTAACCAAACCCTAGCCCCCTAACACCCAATTTCGGCCACAACCCTTTCTCCCCACCCTCACCATTCGAATTTGATCAAGAACATGCACCAAGCATCGATTTTGATTAGTTTCAAGAGTTGGCAAGTGTTAATCATCAAATTTACACGTTTTAAGGTGAGTTTCTAACAAGATTTTCATATTTTTGGTCATGTTAAACCCTAATTCGAAATTGATGAGGAAAAGATGAAATTGATGATTGTTAGATGATAATATGATGTTAGTTAGCTTGTATGACTGTTGGATTATGTTGATTGTGCAAGAAATCTATGGTTTGATCATCTAGTTCATACATTGCCATAAGAGGTAACTTTTTGTTCTTGGAATTTATGATTTGATGATGTTAAGATGTTAGATGCTATGCTTAGATGTTAGTTTGATTGAATTGTGCAAGAAAATCCATAAATCTGAGATATTGATCATGACTTACTAAAAGTAGAAACTTTTGTGAATGATGTTTGGAAATTTGGGTGTTTTGGTGGTGATTAACATGTTAGAATGAATGCTATGAACTTGATTAGGTATAAAATTGTTGAAATTATGATGGAATTGGATGCTAGATCACTTTTGGCTTTCCCAAAAGGGAAACTTTATTTTTGTAGAACTTTGAATGTGATGAATTGGGCATGCTTGTGATGTTAAGATCATGTTAGAATGATTGTTGATGATGTTTAATGTGATAGAATGTGTTAATTGAGTGGTATGAATGCTTGGTTGATCATGTAAGAAGTATAGGTTTTGGTGATCATACATGATGATAAATTATGGTTATTGATTAGGTGATCATGTTTGGAATTTGATTGATTGTCACTATGAATGTTGGTTGGAATGAACTAAATGAATGAATGTGATTATGATTGTCATACACGCGTGCGAATCTGAGGCCCCAACTTAGTAGGATTGACAGGGTTTAGGATGTGAGGTCGTGAGTAGCTTCACATGGCATGTGGTGCATGATTAGTCTTTGCGTATGAATTATTTGTTGTGATGTATTTATATATATGATAAGCATGTTGATTGTTTGAGATTTACATAAGTGTATGATGATCTAATGTGGCGTGATGACTTAGGTAGAACCTAGGTTGATAATCTGATACAAATGGATAAATTGCATGATACTCTTGTATGTTAAGTTATCATATATGATTAAACTATATTTCAACTAATATGTCACCAACGGGTCAAACGGGTCAAGTAGATTAACTTAGGATTATTAAGTTTTTGTGTACATGTACTTATGTACTTGTGTGTTCTAGGTAACCTTTGAAGGGTTGTCTTTGCACCAATCACCAGTCTCTTTATTCACTATCATTACACACCAGGTGAGTTCATGCCCCTTAGTTTATAAACCTTCTTCTGGGGGAGGTAGCATACTCACACTCAAACGCTATTTTATTATTATTATAACTTGTGTATGTTTTAACATAGTGTTTAATACCTTGAAAAGTCCTCACTTTCGGATCGTTAATAATGGTAACTAGCGGGGAATCTTGGGTAGTACTACTGGGTCTGACGAGCCCCACCTGTGAGACTCGAGGTCAAACGGGTGCAATATTTTCCTAGACACAAACATCGTCACGACCTGGTAAGTCGTGACGGGAGGCAACAAACGCAACACAGTCAGCTTCGATCGCGAAATCACTATTGTTATTACTTGTGAATATAGACTAGCTATCTATTTTAATGCACTTCTTATGTTATGCAAATGTTATTGTTATGTTAAACACAAACTCTTGAACTCACCAACCATTGTGTTGACATTTTAGTATGCTATTCTCAAATCGTTAACTTCGCTTGCCATTAGGAGCACTACACGGGTCCATCATGCATTCTAAGATTCCATTTTAAAGACATCTTTGTTGGTTTTTATTTATAAGTGTTTAATCTTTTGGGTTGGCGCGTGTTTTGCCATATTATGCATTTTTATACTTTGGGTTTGTCTTATTTACAAAACGCTTCCACAAGGTTTTAAAGTTTGAACTTTGGTTGGTTTATTTTCAAATGTGGCATATAGTTTCGTTCTGAGTAACTATTGATTGTGATCCTGGTTTGTTCACACGCCTCGCGGTAAAATTCCGCACGTGGATTTTAAGGGTGTGACAAATTGGTATCAGAGCGATTGTTTATATGGAACTAGGTTGCATACACACTAGTCTATAATCGCACACAGTTGGTTAGTTACTCGTTGCTTATTCTGTTACTGTATACTCATTGGCATACACATCACATAGACTGCGGTATGGTATCATCATCGTCTTCATCCCCTGTTCGACACACACCGGGAAGGAAACCTGAGGTTCCTATTATTCCTTCATCATTTACAAGTTATGGTTCTAGACTTCCCGTACTTATACTTGATGTGTACCTCATAGGCAAGCTTATGATAGAGCGGGACATGACTAATTCTGATTAGGATGCTGGAAAAGGAGGATGTTCCATATATGACTAGTGTGATTAGAGACATCATATTATACCCCCTACCCTGCACACCTCTTAGGGCTATTGCTGCTTTGGTGGCCTCGCATGATCGACTACAACGAGCGGTTGAGGATAAATTTAAAAGGTGGGATGCACGACAAGAGCACGATAGCAGAGTGTACAACTAAATGCAAGGATGGTCAAACAGGAGATATCCAGGCTTTGCGTGAACAGGATGATGAGTTGACCGCTAATTTGAATGTGACCGTGATCAGCTTCATGAGGGTATCGTTTGTATACACGAGTTGGAAAACCAATTCGAGACTTAGGAGGCCCCAATGGAGGAGCCTCAGGAGGTCACAATGGAAGAGCCTCAAGAGATATACTGCCCCCGTAATGAAGTTCAAAAGCTGGAAGCTGAGTTCTGGTAATTGAAGATGGAAGGATCTGACATTGAGGCTTACACTACTAGGTCTCATGAGCTAGCTACACTTTGTCCTGACATGGTTGACCCGCCGAGCCGAAGAATTGAGCTCTACTTACGTGGTTTAGTTTAGGAGATTCAGAGTATGGTGACTGCTGCAAATCTCCCTACTATTCAGCAGGTTATCCAACTAGCTCACAAGCTCACTGATCAAGTTATGGAGCAAGGGAAGTTACCCAAGCGGGGCACGGTGGCAAGCGTGCCCGACAACAAACGCAAGTGGGAAAATAACGCTATTTTATTATTATTATTATAAGTTGTGTATGTTTTAACATAGTGTTTAATACCTTGAAAAGTTCTCACACTTTCGGATCGTTGATAATGGTAACTAGCAGGGAATCTTGGGTAATACTACTGGGTCTGACGAGTCCCACCTGTGAGACTCGAGGTCAAACGGGTGCAATATTGTCCTAGACACAAGCATCGTCATGACCTGGTAAGTCATGACGGGAGGCAACAAACGCAACATAGTCAGCTTCGATCGCGAAATCACTATTGTTATTGTAAGGCCCCGTTCCCGGGACGTTTATAGTTGGATCCTCATCTCACATAAAACATATAATTACATTTATATTTCATAAAACGTTGCAGCGGAAACATTTAAACATCATTCCATTTCATCATGAAAACTTTTGCAATTTAATACATCGTTTTTCGATTACAAAATACATGTTCCATTTCATTACAAAAACATTATAAATATGGATGCCATCCAAAAGAGCTAAGTAACCACCCCGTGCCATCCTCAGCAACATTACCTGCCAACTGGAAACACATAAAAAGTCAGCGTTGCTGAGTGAGTTCTTGTTTTATGATAAAACATACTTTACTTTCATTAAAAACCGTTCATTTCTTTCATGCAATCATACATCATACGTACACATAGATAATATATTTATTACCTTCATCATTTATTCATTAACTTCCATTTGTTCATACGTTCTTACTTTCATTCGTTTATTTATTATTACATATTCTCTTTCCGTTAAACCATAAAGTTTACCCTTCTGTTTATGGTACTGGACCTAGGCCTATCATAGACCTTCTATAACGGTGCACAACACCTCATGGCCACAGCACCTAAGTAAAGTTTAGGTGTACTATGCAATATCTTTCTGTTCATGGTACTGGACCTAGGCCTATCATAGACCTTCTATAACGATGCCCCGCACCTCTGGTCACAATACCTAAGTTATGGTTTAAGTATACCATTTTCATATGCAATACCTTTCTGTTCATGGTTCTGGACCTAGGCCTATCATAGACCTTCTATAACGGTGCCCCGCACCTCATGGCCACAACACCTAAGGTATGCAGCAATGGTTCTATACAAATGGTCAATCACAAAGAAAGACTCCGATATGCATCCTCTGGGGGTAGCGAACCCACACACCATTGGGCTAACACCTTTTAATGGCATGTCCCGATGTCCAATTCTTGCAAGACTTTTGTTACATTCCATCGTTTATTAATCCATGCATTCATTTATAATGTTCCCCTTTTATTATCTTCCACTTTACGTTACATAATACTTTCATTTCATTCATTAACATTCGACGTAAAGCCACGGGAAAATAATTATACATAGTAAGGAACACAAACATAAACATACAACATCACCATACAGGCATCATCATACGTACATAACACACGTTATACATACTATGCATCACACGCACCACCATGCATAACATCACACATAACATCATACATAACATCATCATGAACATGCCCAACATAACGTCTATGACCTCATAGTCAACTTACACGAACTTCCGGGAACCTCCCTAGTCAAAACCCACAACCGCACTTTCCCTCGAAGATCATAAGATAAACCGATGTTCTTTCGGGCGTACGAGCCCTACTTGGGCGTATGGACACCCTTCAGCTGCATGGCCTTCCATGCGAATGAACACTTAGGCGAATGGACATCAGGCGAATGGACCCTATGCAAATGGACCCTATGCGAATGGACCTATTCGCGAATGGACATCTATGCGTATGGACTCTTAGTCGCATAGCTTTCATGCGTATGGCCTTCAGTCGCATGACTTCAAGCACATGGGCTTCAGTCGCATACCCTTCGTGTGAATGAACCTCAGTCGCATGGCCTCCAGACGCATGGACCTCAGTCGCATAACCTTCGTGCGAATGAACCTCAGTCGCACAATCCTTCAATCGCATGCCTTACAGGCAAATGAACTTCAGTCGCATGACTCTCATGCGTATGGACTTCAGTCGCATGGCAATCGTGCAAATGGACCTCAGTCGCACGCCAATCGGCCGTATGGCCTCCAATCGCACTCCAGTCGGTCGCCTAGCCCTAGCTGATGCAGAATGTAGTTCCAACCGAATGCAAACTGCCCCTTTCGGCCTTGAAGCTCTTCCAAACTCGATTTTAGGCCAAATAAACCATCCTAAACCTTAGAAACACCTACCACAACACCATTCATGCATACACAAGCCCAAAATCCAACCCCAAACGCATCAAACACATACACATACGCATATAAACGGGTTCAACACCCAACTTTTTCAAAAACGGGGTTTGATGTGTTCCAGCGCCAAAATCGGTTGAAAATGTGTAAAGAGGGGTCCTAGAACTCACACAAACGATCCCGACAAGAAGTGCTTCGATTCAACCCGCTACACTTCGATTTTCATGCTCAAATCCACACGAACCAAGCTCGAGACCATTTTTTCTTCCTCTTTCTCTCTATGGCTAAAATGTGTGAGTGTGGGGGAGGGTGTGGGCTGCCCTCCTCCTTTTATACTCCCACCCATTCAACCTTTTCCCATTTTGGCAAGTTTGGTCCCTCGATTTTGGATTTTATTTCCTGGTGTTACAGTTATTACTTGTGAATATAGACTAGCTATCTATTTTAATGCACTTCTTATGTTATGCAAATGTTATTGTTATGTTAAACGTAAACTCTTAAACTCACCAACCATTGTGTTGATATTTTAGTATGCTATTCTTAGGTCGTTATCTTTGCTTGCCATTAGGAGCACTACACGGGTCCAGCATGCATTCTAAGACTCCATTTTAAAGACATCTTTGTTGGTTTTTATTTATGAGTGTTTAATCATTTGGGTTGGCGCGTGTTTTGCCATATTATGCATTTTTATACTTTGGATTTGTCTTATTTACAAAACGCTTCCACATGGTTTTAAAATTTGAACTTTGGTTGGTTTATTTTTAAATGTGGCATATAGTGTCGTTCTGAGTAACTATTGATTGTAATCCTGGTTTGTTCACACGCCTCGCGGTAAAACTCTGCACGTGGATTTTGAGGGTGTGACATAATGTATTACAATTTTAAGATTCAGGGGCATGACTTGGATTTTGGTTTAAGAGCTCTTGGTGGTGATTTGGATGTGCGTAACATGCTATAATATGTGCAAATGTTTAAATTGATTGAACTCTATATAGAACACAAAGTAACAAGGCTGAACACCTATTTCCAGTCTCCTAACCAAGGTGCGAGGGTGATTATTGAAGAGATTGATGATAGTGGACCATCTATTCCTTGCAGAAGGCAGTTACAACTTGAATGGTTTGAAGAAGACACTATTCAAAGTGTAGATACACATGATGCTCATGAAGGTGTAGATGCACATGATGCTAATCAAGGTCATGATGCTCATAAAGGTGTAGATGCATATGATGCTAATAAAGGTCATGATGCTCACGAAGGTGTAGATGCACATGATGCTAATCAAGGTGATGATACTCATGAAGGTGTAGATACACAAGATGCTAATCAAGGTCATGATGTTAATCAACGTGTAGATGCACAGGATGCTAATCAAGGTCATGATGCTCATCAAGGTGTAGACGCTCCATTTGTTGATGCACAAGGGGTTGAACCAATAATTGATGGCCAACAGGTTGAACCAATGGTAAATGCAGAGCCAGAGGTTATTGTGGAAGATGCACTTGGAATGTCTGAAAGTGATGAAGAAGTTCAAAATGAAGAAATTGAAGTTAATCAACAACATCAGCACAAAAATGATTTTAATGACATTATGAGAGATGATGTTTTCCTGTCAAATTCTAAGAATCCTTTCGTTCTATTCAAGATAAAATGATGAACATGCTGAGCAACAACATCAGCATAACAATGATGAACATTTTGGTGGTTCTGATTATGCTGATTCTGAATTTGATGATGAAGATTTTATTGTAGATGTAGATAATGCTTTAGAGGATGTGGAGGTTGATATGAAGGAGTACAGAGCTTTTGTTGACATGAATGTGGATGATATAGCTAGTGATGATAAAAGTGATGAAGATGAAAGTTTAGAGGTTGATTTAGATAACTTTGATAGTGTTAGTGACGAAGATGATGCTCCATCTAGAAGGACAATTAAAAAGCTAAACAGGAGAATAGAAACTGGAAGTCAGTTGCATCATCATGACTCTGTATTGGCCAAGCTTTTGGGGATAAAGAAGTGGTGAAGGAAATTGTTAAGTCAATTGTTGTGCAAACAAGGAGGCAACTTGTATTTGTAAAAGATGACAAGCTAAGAGTTCGAGTGGTATGTTATAGAACAAATCCTGGTTCAGTTTGTAGTGAAGTGCAAAATGGGGGATGTTCAAAGGCAAGTGGGTCCAAAAGAAAGGAATCTAGAAAAGACAAAGAAGTTGGTAGTGCTGCAATAAATAATAACCCTGAAAAAAAGGTTCCCACTTGCCACTTGCCCCTTGCCCATGCAAACTACATATATCAAGGGCCAAATCGGATAAAATGTTTGTTGTGAAGACATTTATAGAGGAACATAATTGTATGCAAACAAGAAAGTTCAGGTTTTACACTGCTTCAGTAATTACAAAAGAAGTAGAATCACTACTTGAGTCTAACCCTAATATACCCCTAAAGGCCTTGCAAGACATTTTACAGAGGAAGAACCAGGTTCAAATCTCTATAAAAAAATCTTTGTGGCAAAGATGATGGCATTTAAGAAAATGGAGGGTGATTACTTATCTCAGTATGGGTTATTGAGGGATTACTGTGAAGAGCCGTTAAGATCCAACTCATGCACAACAGTTAAGTTAGAGTTTGAAAGTGAGTGTAACCCAAGTACTCCAACCAGACAATTCAAAAGGCTTTATATATGCTTTGCTGCTATGAAAGCTGGTTTTAAAGCATGTGGGAGAGACCTGTTAGGTCTAGATGGGACCTTTATGAAAGGTCCATTCCCAGGACAAATGTTGACTGCAGTTGGTGTTGACTCTAATAATGGTACTTTCCAGTAGCATTTGCAGTGGTGGAGGCTGAAACAACAGATTCGTGGACATGGTTTTTGCAACTTCTTGGTAATGATCTAGATCTAGACAGTAACTCACATTTCACTTTCATAAAAGACAGGCAGAAGGCAAGAAATTAGTGTTTTTCTTTTTGACTATAGTATGTTTAAATTTCATTAAGTCTAATTATATTTTACTGTTAAATGTTTTATCCTGTTTAGGGAATTATACCTGCTCTTAAGATAGTGTTTCCAGCAGCTGAGCATAGGTTTTGCCTAAGACATATTCATGAGAACATGAAAGCAAAATGGAGAGGCCACATGTATAAGGATCTTTTATGGAAATGTGCAAGTGCAACCACTATCCCTGAATTTGAAAAACACATGGAGACAATAAAGAAACAAGATTCATCACTGTGTGATTGGTTGAAACAAATCCCTGCAAAGCATTGGAGTAGGTCTTATTTTAGTGGTATGTGTTACTTATCTTAATAATTTATATTTTTTAAAACATAGAATGATTATGTCTAATTTATCATTCATGTCCAATGTTTGTAAAACAAGTAGGCCATCATGTGATATTTTATTAAACAAAATTTGTGAAGTATTTAACAAACAGTTGGTTGCGGGTAGAGACAACCCATAATTTCATGTCTTGAGTATGTTAGGGAATACATGTTGAAGAGGATTGTTGTTGTTCATAAGTTGATTTCAAAAAGCCCAGGCCCCCTTACACCCTATGCTACTAAAACCTTAAATCTCATTAAGAAACAAGCAAATGAATATAATGTTATCATGGCTGGAGTCAAAAAATACCAAGTTAGTGGACCATGGATGGATCAAGTGTGTGTTGACTTAGAGAAACAAACATGTTCGTGCAGGAAATGGGAGCTTACATGCATGCCCTGTAAGCATGCGGTAGCTTGCATATGGGATTTGGAAACTCTTGAACAACAAAATGCAGTTCCCGAGGCTTGGGTGTCAAAAGTTTATTGGTTAGAAACTTGGAAGGATGTATACAAAAACACCCTTGAGCCTATCAATGGGAGACCCATGTGAATGCCATCCAATTGTCCAACTACACTGATACCTCCAAAGCATCATACTCAGGTTGGGTAACCTAGAAAGAAGAGAAAAAGGTCAGCTGAGGAGGTGGCTGCAGGTAAACTTAACAAAGGTGGAAAGCTTGTGAAAAAGGGATTTTCAGTGAAATGTGGTTTATGCAAGAATTATGGTCATAACAAAAGATCTTGCAAAGGACAAGGTTCATCACAACAAGTTTCACAAGCTGCTCCTCTAGGAAGTCAGTAGTTAGTAACATAACTGAAAATATTTGTCACTTATCCTTTAGCTGCCTATGTATTTTGAACATGTTTTTTTGTTGGGTATGTATTATGAACATGCTTTCATGATGGGTATGTATTTTCAAACAATGTCACAACCTCTCATATTTTATGGTATGTATGAATTACCTTTTAATATTGTTTCTGTAATATGATATGTTGGTATATGGTGTATATTTGTCTAATATGATATGGGCATAACTACTATGCACATGGCAGCTACTTTTATCAACTGTCTCAGATGGCAACTGCCTTTTTTAAGTGGCTGTGTTGTGCATGTTTGTGAATTGAATCTATCAGTGCTTAGTTATACAATGCATATAACCGAAAATTTGCTTTCATTAACCAATAAACTTGTACATCCATTACTAATTGACCTTTACAGCATATAGTACAAAATTAGGTCAATTGGTACAAAAAAACAACCAAACCTTCACTAACACAACAAGTACACAACAAATACAATCCAACTCAAAATTAAAAATATTTTTAGTCTTTTCACTTGATGCTCCAACCTCCTGCCTCTTTCTTCTCTCACGTTATTTGATCTTAGCAACCCATTACTAATTTCTGTAGATCTTGAACACAGTGCGGGTTTAGCCCAACTCACAAAACCACAATTCGTCCCCATTCTTGCACAACAGTGAAATCGACGACTTGGATTTCTTGAGGTCCATGATGTGCGAACAAAGGTGCCAAATCCACATGAACATCTCACCATCGTCTTATTTTGACAGAGGAAAAGAGAGCAAATGTGTGAGAGAGAGAAATGAGAGTGATTGAGGTTTATTCAGATCCATGTGTTTTTATTAGGATTTTATGAGAGATAAAGCAGAATGGATGAAAATACCCCTGTAAGAAAGAGAAAAAAAAAGATAGATTTAACTGAGCCAGGTAACGGCGTTAGCTTGAAGGATTCAAACGAGGAAGAAATTAAAAGGTTCAGGGGGTGATTTAAGGTTTTGAAACTATAGGGATTCAAATAGTTAATATTAACAAACCTCAAGGATGCAAATGGTAATTTACTCTAATAATAACATGTTACAATGATACATTTGACAATCAAGAAAAAGTTTTGTCACTGTCAGAATGAGCACTAATAAATATAAATGAAAGATAACCCACGCGGTCCTATAAGAGCATTAAACCTTGAAAAATTACGTGAAATGTCAAAAAAAAAAAACTATAAACACGTGAAGAAAATAATGGAAAAAGACGAACTTAAAGTAAGAGTGTATCGTAAAAGAAGTACAAAAACAAAATTAAAAAAACTAAAATAGCGAATGACACAAAATAATTTCTAAAACTGAAATCCAAAATAACTTGAACAGAGCTTTAACCAATAGACCAACATTATATTTGTTACCATCGTGTAATAAACTGTATATGAGTAGAAAAAAGAACATGCAGACTAAAAAAATGTTAAGGTTTAGCCTGCCGCATCGTAGGGTACGATACTTTGACCAACAAATGCTTTAATGGATAAAAAGTAAAATAGTACGGTAGATAACATCTTAAAAGTTATATTGTATAACTAATATAAAAACATATATTTTACACGAATTAAATGAAAATAATAAATTGTTAATTATTAATATTTAAAATTTATAAATAATTTTGATATAACTATGATTGAAATTAAATTTAACTAACTATAAGGTAATAAAACAATAATAATATTTTTTTCAAACTTTCATTTTACAACTTTTGCTTTAAAAAATTATTTTTTAACAATTTAAATTTTTAATATTTTTAACAATGTCTTTTTTAAAAGTCATTGGTATTAAAAAAACTTCGTATTTTATACATTTTTGTCTTTAAAAATATACGTTTTTTAATAAAGCATGTTTTTAATTTATGAAAAATTACTTTATCATTTGTAAAGTATATAAATAATAATTAGCATTTAATGTGTTATTAAATTGTTAATTTTTAATTTAGTAATGACACGTATCCAAATTTTAGATGCAGCTTAGGTGGACAATATAAAAAATTAACATGTGGTAAGGTTGTCAGGAAACACTAGGCTAAACTCATGTGGTATCTATACATTTTGTTTTTTTAGTATATATTTGCATCAACTTTTTGATTTCACGTTACATACATATGCAATCATTATAATTTATCATAGTAGTAGTAGTATTAGGCATTTTGTAAAAAACAAATCGAGAATCTTTTCATTCTTGTGAAAAATTAGCGATAACATTTTGATTTATAGTTGTTTTTTCGTAAATTTGTGCGAAATTTTCAGGTTTCATCTTGTTTTAGTCACTTGTAGGAAAGTCATCGCATCTATATGGAAAATATAGAATTGTGGCAAACTGGTTGCAAAATTTTGTCGCAAAAAAAGGTTTTCTAGTAGTGTTCGCAAAATGTAGTTATACAAGAAAAAACTTCAACCAAATCGACATTTTGAGTTTGAATCATTGTTGCGATTTCGAATCTTCGTTTCCACCATTTAAACGCGAAGGTAGTGAGCTTAATGATGCAGATCATTAGTATAGCATATAACAAAGCCGATTTTGTGTGCGTTCACCATTGGTTTCACCTTTTTATCCTTTGAAATCGACCAAAACCTTCATGTCTGCAATATTCAAGTTTAACGTCTTAAAACGCATGATCGAGTAATGAAAATTTGTGTATCAAGAGCAACACCTTGCTCTGATACCAGTTGTAATGTTCTAATAATGATTGGTATCTACAAAATATTACACTTGATAATTAAATTAAGACGGAAGTGTGCGTGTGTATGATATCAACAATCTATAAACAAACTCAATTGGATATTATCAACCAAACGATTACAATACGTAAGGCGTTTACGTCGTTTAAGGTCGATGTGTCACATTCGCCTAGGTGGAACCACGGAGGTGTAACGTTCATGGTTTTCAAAGCACAAGGTTTAAGCAAACATTAAGTGATTAAAAGTTATTAAGGTTTAGAAAGTTTGCATCCCAAAAATTATGTTTAAAATAAGATTCGTAGCTAAAACATATTTTCATATGTATTAGAAAAAATATCTTCAAAATGCTAGTATCCAATTTGTATACACATTCTTACTAAACTAGTTCCATGACATGATTAGGTACCTGAAAACATGTTTAAAAAGTATAAACATAAAGTTGGTGAGCTGATTATGTGTTGTTGTTTTAGAGGTTAATTGATTTAAATGTGTGATTTTACATCGTTGTTATATGGAATGAGTTTACTTTGGTTGTGTTTTGTTCATAGGTGTTTGAAACTTAAACAAAATCAATTGGAAGCAAAACACTGAACTACAAGGACTAAGGTGGTAAATATCAATAGTTACAAAAAAGGCTCAGTGATAAGGACACCAGCGTATTATATGCTGGGTGTGGACGTATATACTTGTGTTGGCGTATCAAAGGCATATTTGGGAGCGTATTTGACATAAATAACAAAAAGTTGGGCGTAGGCATGCTAAGATGGGCGTATGATATGCCTAGGGTCAGCGTATCATACGCTGGTGTCTAAGAAACTCCAGACTTTTAGTGTTTTGAAGTCATTTAAAGTCCAATCAATCCCAATTCATATAACAACTTTTCCTAGCAAAAAATTAGCCAATTCAAGGTGCTTTTTGGTACTTTCAAGCTTTCTAACTCATTTCAAATCATCATCGGTCATCATTCAAAACAAGATTCAAGATTTGAAGAAGATGGTGTGTGGCTAGGTCTTGTGCGATTGCTTCCGGGAGATCGTTATGTTAAGTAAGACATTTTATGTGTTTTATTAGAGTTTTGGTAAACAATGATCTTTAAATGTAAAACATATTGCTCAAGTTATAAGGTTCGTGTATATATATATATATATATATATATATATATATATATATATATATATATATATATATATATATATATATATATATATATATATATATATATATATATATATATATATAAGATTGCTTGTTGAAATTATCAGTTTTCGGTTTAATTGAATCGTGAACTCATAAAGATTGAGTAGTAATTTGATATAGATGAATTAATAACATTGTGAATGAATGAGTTTTAAAAGTTTGGTCTTTGTTATTACGTTAATCAAAAGTTGAAGTTTTGATAATTAGGTTTTGGCAAACTCTAGTTAGGTATATAAATTGTTGACCTTGTATAATTACGAATCAAAAAGTGATTGTTTTTTTATTAATTAATAAATTTGTTCCAAAATTTGTTGCTTTTTGCATTAGTATCTAGAAACCATTTATAGTTCCGATTTTTACTTACAAAGTTCGTGTCTTTAAGTTAATCGAGTCGTATTTGTTAAACACTTTCACCAATTCACTGTGGAGACGAACTTACATACCCTATCACAATAAAGGTAGCTAAGACTGGTTTCAATTTGTTTTTGATCGAGTGTCAACAACCAGATCAAGTGAGCCATAAGTTTTGACAACACGATGTAATTAATTTCTTTTGTAAAACCACAATAAACAAAACAAGTCCCAAGTGTTCATCATAGAGTAGCTAACACATACTAAGTAATGTGTACACCAAGAGCCAATAACCAAACAGAGACGTAGTAACATTTACCACATCTCATGCCTAATCAGACAATGAGAAACACCTTTTGAAAAATATGCATTTGTTCAACCAAACAAGTTGGAGGTTAACACGACTAACCATGAGAGGGTTGTCACAACCTAATAGCGATAATTCATATAATCCACGGTCATACAAGGATTAATGGTTACGATAATATGACAAGTACTTACATTCAATTGCAAATAAAGTAAAGTAACTCATGGCACACATATTAATCCCATATTCGGTTGCATCTTGTTTTCTTGCTATCGTTCAAGAAATAGTAATGTAACATGTTGTTCCCTAAAGTATGAAAACATTAAAACAAAAGGGTCATGAACTCACCTAGAAGTAATGCTAATTCCAGCAACAAGCCCGAAAAGTATAAGTGCCCGACCTAGTCGCGCCCTAACAATTTAGAACACCTTAAGGTATAAAATAATACACTAGCATCTAAGTAGGCATAGTTTAAAATTTACCCAACTAGCTAGGCTCATTTGAAAATCACTTGTATTTAAATATGAGACTCAACGACCCGTTGGTGATACGTCTTAGAATTAAACAACATACATTTATATAGAATATATAATATAATAAATATGGTCATCATGTAATCCATACATATTAGTACTTAGACTTATTAAAATATGTAAGTTTTCTGACTCAAGTCGTATCTCGTATAGTTTGATAATAAATAATTACGATTACATGTATATTTTAGAGGGTAATTATCAAATTTATCATTTTTTAAAAAAATGTATGTACAATATATACACAAGTTATTATACTAGTATTTTTATCAAGATATATATCATAACATATCATTTTTAGATGACGGTACATAGTTTTTAAATAAACCTAATTTTTCCTAACAATTTACATTAAAGTTGTAAATATCACACATTCATACATTAAACTATATTAAGACAAATACTTATACGAGTAAAAAAAATTTAATACGTCAGTTAGCAAATCTATTAACCAAACATGAAATTATGTATCTTCTACTAGATCTGTTACAATTACACCAAATACATATACATGTTTTGAGAGTTTTTACATATATTAGTACATAACATGTTAGTAAAATACATAAATCACCAACTTAGTTATAATTTTATCCTTTCTTGAAACTTAAAAAACATCTTTATATTAAATGTAAGGATTGAATCTAGAGGCTCGTGAAATCAAAACAAGCTTTTGAAGATCTCTAGTATCCATGCGAGAACTTAGTATTCGCACGAGAACTTAGTATCCGCGTTAGATGTTGTTCTCGCGCAAGGACCTACTGGTTTAGTATAAATATAGTTTTTTGTTGTTTAATCAGTAGAACACTTGAAATTTCACTTTGTAGTCACTATTTTCTCTTAGCAATACACTAAAGTTATTTACATTGTTATAATGTTCATACTTGATCTCTCTATTCTTGTTCATTCTATTATACTTGTTTGATTCATTCCACGTTTCAAGCAGGAGATCGATCTTATTGGATTTATATGAGTTCTTACAATTGTTATCAGAGCAGGTGTGCTCTAGATCGATTTGGTTGAACTTGAAGTGATTTGGAAGACATTTCAAGCTGAAAAAATCGATTTTGAGATGAAGATCAAATTGATTTGATAGGTTTTGAGCTTGATTTGAGTTGTTTGACATCAAAGACCATTTGAAGAAGTTTTATTCTAATTTTGAGTACATTCAACAATTAAAATAGCCTTAATTGAATCAATTAGTGACCACTAGGACTATAATTGAACTTAATTCACTAAAACGAAACTCAAATATCATTTTTGGACAAATTAGTGATTGAATTCTAGGTGGAAAAGTTTGAATTGGTTAGAGAGAATTACTGAAAATTTTAAGATTCATGCGAAAAGTTGAGGTTTCGCGTAAGAATTAAACTACTCGCATTTGCCGGTTATAAACTCTTGTTCGTGAGAGAAGTATAGCTTTTCGCAGAAAACGGTTACAAAACATGTCGCGCGAGAAGTTAACTGGTTGTCATGCGATAAGTTCATTATTTGAAGAATTTAATGTTTTGAAAGTTTAAGTTTTAGAAATGGCAATTAACCCTAATCTTAAGAACCTTACTGCTACCTTAAGTCTTGATACTGAGATCGGGACTAGTACTAAGCCACCAAGATTGTTGAGTGAGGATGACTATGCCGACTAAGCATATAGGTTTGAGAATCAAGTTATATATATAGAACCAAAGATGTAGAGGTCAATCAAATATGAACCTTACATACATCTGAACAAAATTAGCAAGGGTGAAATGATTCAAAAGCCTGAGCATCTCTATGATGAAGATGATATGAAGAGATTTGAACTTGATGACAAAGCTTATGTTACTATCACCATGGCCTTGACCATTGAAATTTCTCATAAATTCAAGGATTTTAGGGGGGGAAAGTTTTATAGGATGCCATGAAAACACAAATTATAGGAAACAAGAACATGAGAGAAAGCAAGAAAGACATGCTTAGTTATAAATTCGACATGTTCAATCACGTCCTTGGTGAAACTTTGGAAACTCAAATTTCCAGTTTTGTTAAGTTGGAGACAAAAATAAAGAGTGTTGGTATTATTTTGAATAATATTATTGTTAATAAGAAGCTCCTGAATTCATTACCTTACACATGGAATAACAACTACACATCAATCATGAGAATCAAATATTTGTTTATTCCGTCATTTAGTGATTTGATCTCTACCATCAAGTCATATGAGATGGACGACAAACAGTGAGCTACAAACCATTTGAACTACATAGGTGCAGAAGCTATGACTTCATATGCAAAAATAACTAGTAATCCAAATTACTATGTGAGTTACTCACAGATGTGTCAGCTACAACAAATAGTAAGCGTTTTTGTTCCCAGAGTTTAAGAAGCACTAGTATCTTAATTCCAAGTTTCCAATGCTAATCAGTATTCTCTCATGCAATCTCAACATGCATTAGTACAACCTCAATCACACACTTATTCATATATTCAGTGTCAACCCCAGATTCAACAAACTTATATTGCTACCTCTAGTCCTTCAAAACAAATTGTTCAAATTTCTGAGGAACATCTTGCATTATTTACTACATTAATGTCTAGTTATGAAGATTTCATGGTAGGGAGAATTGGTGCACCAAATGATCTGGTAGATAATGTGTAACAAGTAAACCCTAACAATGTTGAAGAAAATGATATCAAGTATAAAATGAAAATGATTGTGTATCGTGCTAAAAACTTTACCAAACGAACAATGAGAAATATGTTTATTATTAACAAGTCAAGTGAAGGTGGGAAAAAGACGATGACAGTTGAGGTTGAGACAAAAAGTGATAAAGTTGGAACAGCAAGCAACAAAGCTATCATATCACTAACTGATGGTAAATCTTGAGAACGGAAACATTTTAAATTTTGCCTCAACTCTAGTTTTGATCAAAAGAACACATGTCAAAATTTTAATAATTATTACATTATTATAGTTTAAAATATTTTGCATTTAATATTTTCAGTTTACAATAATTAATAATACATATATCAATATAGGATGGGTAGGTAAAGTGGGTGCAATGAGGGGTAGGTAGTTCAGTGCAAAGGAATTACGTATATTATTTTTAATATGCACATGAATCGTAAACGCGCAAGGGCAGATCATCAGCACAGGATAAGGAGTTATGAATACAAGAGTATAATAATAATATCAATTTATTTATACATACTCAAAGCATATCTTATCGACACATGGACGGGAGTACAATATAGATTACACCAGTTTTATAATCGCGCGTTGCAGCGGTTACATCAAATCATATAAAAAAATAAATGTAGAAACATTATCTTGTATCCTCTTGTTAAGAGGACGTTGCTGATTACGTAACTTTATATTGGAAAAACATGACCTTAGCGTATCCCGCTAACAATCGAATATAACAAAACTACTAATTATACTACATAGAAAAATAAGGACCATTTAAATATTACTAATTACTAACCTAAAGTTGCATTAATTGTTGTACATTAAACATTGAAGGTTGTACATGCTTTTTTCTTCTCTTTTTTAATTTTTTATTTTGAACCCAATATTTTTATATTTTTTACTATTTAACCCCTATAATATTTTCACTTTCAATTTTACTCTTCTATGCGTTTCATCTTTTATAGCTTTTTCGTTTACATTTTGATTTAAATTTTGAGAGTTAATATGTCGTAATGTGTGTATGGTTCAACATTGTTGTGCTTATTTTTTTCATTTAACAGTTACGTCGCAACATACGGGGTCCTAGATCGACTTAGTTATTGTATTTAATGTTTTTCGTTTGCGTGTGTAGTTCAACGTTTTTACGTCTACTTTTCATTTGATTTTATTTCTTTTCTAATGCCAGCTCTACCGGTGTTGGTCGTTGATAGTGGTAGGACATTGATATTACTTGACACGTAACTATAAATTCCTTAAAATTTTAAAGTTTCAGGTTTACCATAATACAATTTTCCCTTATAAGAATTAATTTCTAACGTATATAAAACCTTTTTCGTGCATATTTTTATAAACGATTTGAAATTATCTACATTTCGACTTTCTCCAACGTTCTGAAGTAAGGTTCGATCAGGAACGAGTTTGGTCAAATAGAGAACGTTTTCATTCGATAGTATAAATCCGAATTACTTTACGTTTTAACGTAAATTTAGTTCATAAACAAGTTAGTGCGATTGTAATCTTTGTGTTTTTTTATATACGTTTTGAGTTGGTCTACGATTCGACGTAATTTTCTTTGAAAAATAGGCTGGTCAACTATAATATGTTTGCGTTCAACGGAATGAATTCGAGTACTTACGGTATGACTTAAATTTAATCCGGCGACAAGTCGGGTCGATTGGTGGTTTATAATTAATCACGCCACGTACAATGTCGTCGCAACACGTGGACTATTAGTTGTGTTTTTTCCTAAGGGGTGGGGGTGAGGTGTCAACTAAAAGCCGAATAGATGGCTCATTAAGATAACACATATACTTCGAATCAGATCTGTACATTTGTTATTAACAAAAGTTGCTTACTGATGTTATATTTTTTAAAAAAACTAAAATAATTTTAGTTTTAAAAAACAAATAAAAGTAAGTATGAAGACCTAAATCCCTCTGCTCCACCTCCTTCGTTTGAATTATTATTCATTTTTATTGTCAAACAAATATGTTAATGAGATGGAAGATTTGATTTTATTAAAATATTCATTTCAACACCACATTCATTTCATATTATCATAATATATCACCTAAATTTAAAAAATGTCTTTATTTATTTTTAAATACTTATAGCTAGTATTCAATCTTCGCGCATTGCAACACGTAATAAAACTTTTATGTAAAATAACATGCTGCAGCAACTGCAATGACAATGCTCGTAAGTTTACATGAAAAACCAACATTTTTAAAAATTAACATCCAAAAATCGATAAAAAGAAATGTCCCTAAAACGGCATGTCCGTTAATAACATTCGCATTTTATAAATGAAGATGTCAATGAAAAAATGACTAACAATATTTATTTTATATTATTATATAACTATTAATTAAAATATAAGTTTATTAATTTAGTTTATAAGTATTGTACACGTATTAAAAAGTTTTTTAAAAAGATGAGTATAACAGGAAAAAAATTAAAAATAAACAAGCATAAAGCGAATGGAAAAAGGTGGTTCCTAGGTATCGAACCAGCGTCCAAACTGAACTCTAATTTTAATTAAATCTCAAAATCTTATATTTAACATAAACTTATATAATCTTATAAATAATTATTCTTTCTATAATAATTAAAACTCATAATAAAAACTTTTTTAAATTTATAAAACTTTACAAATTTATAAAACTTTACTTTATAAATTATAGAATTATTATAAATTGTTTAAATGATTTAATAAATGAAAATAAAATAATTTTTAATATTGATTAAACTACACTTCTAATCCATATGATTCATTAGAATAAATAAAATAAGTTTAATAATGAAATTTACATCGTATGAAAGTTCAAAATGAGTTCGGATTTGAGTTTATAATTTGAAAAGAGGCGGATGTTACAACTATATTGTCTTGTAATACCTTTTTCATCACAAAAGGTATCAAGGATTTGCTTTTTAAATTCAGTTCCCCGTTCACATCTTATGGTTTTGACCTTGTGATCGCATTGATTCTCAATCTTTAAGATGAAATTCTTGAGAATCTCAGGGTCTCATCCCTAATTCTAAAAAAGAAGACCCAAGTGAATCTTGTAAAATCATATGTGATCACTAAACACTAAGAGGTCCTTCCTAGACTCATTACACTGGTGGGGCTAAAGAGATTCAATGTAATAAGTGTAGGGGAGTAATGATGGAGTTTCTTTCCTTTGACTTGTGAGATACCTTGTGTTGCTTTCCTTTGAGTCATGTAGCATAGTGGTCATCACTTGTAAACTCTTTTTTTGGCATTCCAGTTACCAAATCATTCTTATTTAATTTATTTATTTTCTTAAAGTTTACATGTCACATTCTTTTATGCTAGAGGAAAAAACTCATCACTTGTTGGCTTTAGATAGAAAGCATGAAACTTCTCCTGAAGGAGATGTTTCTTGCATATGCATCTTGTACATGTTCTCTTTCCTGGGGGCTTTAAGCAGGATATGCTCATGAGGAATGACCACCCCGAGCCTGAGAATAATACACTCATGCTCAGTAAAGAGCATGTATGACTCTGATCACTAAATTGAGATACACTTAAAAGATTTTATCCAAGCTCCTTAACAAAGTTTACCTTTTTAATGCTGAGGTTACCATTTGTGACCCTGCCCATTCCAGTTATGTAACCTCCAACATCTCCTCCAAAAGCAACTGGTCCTCCATCGATCTTTTCAAAATTTTGGAGTAGTGACCCATTGCCTATCATGTGCCCGGAACAAACACTATCAATGATCCATACATTCCTGTATGTCTTGAGTTGTTCTTGCATAAAAGAGATGGTTAGTTACATTTGGAAACCCAAGCCTTATTGGTTTTAGGCTCATCAAAAGAAGTTGAAGACAATACAACAGTAATTGATCCTATTGTCATGTTTTGAGGAACATTTGTTGATGTTGATGAAGAAATTTCAGTCACTTGGTCTTTCTTTGTCTTTCAAACCACCTTTGGAAGCTTAGACTTTACCTTCAACACTTCAGAAGTTTTCTGCCTTGGCTTTGCTAATCACAAGCTCAGCCTGGCATTCAGTCAACTTAGTTATGAGATCTTTGATCTGAGTCCTATACTTGGTATGTTCATGTTTAAGAGTTAAAATGGTTTTCTTTAAGTCCTCTATCTTTAGTTTATAATCATTCTTAGCTCTTTTGAAATCAGATTTTAGGATGTTTAAAGACTTAAGATCAGATCTCATCTTTAAGTTGTAGGACCTGTATCTATTAACTTTAGCAATACAATCAGGTGTACAGAGATGTTCCAATACCTTGGCTTTATCATGATCTGCCATAAGTGCTTGGTTTGAAGATGCATCTTTCACCTTAAAGCTCCAGTCAAAGCCTCCTTCTTCAACAGCAACTGCTGCTTGCTGCTTTGGCTTCTCATTCTAGGTAGCTCTCTGAGTGTAGTTTGGCCTAGTTTGTGTTTGGCCACTATTTGTCCTTGGTGCTTTACACTCCCTTGCAAAGTGACCCATTTGGTTACAGTTGTAACACTTTACTTTGCTTTTATCCAGCCCAAACTTTCCATTTGCTGCATTGCTTGAAAACTTCCTCCCTATCCTCTTGTAGAACTTCTTGGCTCTATGAGTAAGGAGAGCCATTTGCTAAACTATCTCCATGTATTCCAGGTCATCTGGATGGATACAATCCAGATCTTCAAGGGTGAAGAGAAAGTTGCATGTGCTTTCATCAGAAGACACAAAGGCTTGTGAAGAGCTTGTCTCTTGGAATGGGCTTCCTTGAGTGTAGCTTTCTTTTGGTGTCTCTGGGAAGGTGATGAAAGGACTCTTTTGTGAGTTGTCAGGGTAGTAGATGAGATGATGTTGTGGTTCTCTACTATCTTTTTCAACCATCTGAAGGGTTGAACTCAGTTGATTGTTGGAGTTACCAGATGAACTCTGCATGTTCATCTCCATCTGGTATCCACTGAGAATACCATACAACTCTGTCAAAGGAAGAGTCTTAAGGTTCTCAGTTCTCTTGATAACAACACAATAATGTGTCCATTATCTAGAAAGGGAGAACATGAACTTCCTCACAATGTCCCTGTTCTCAAGAACCACTCCAACATCCATTAGAGTGTCCACAATCTCAATATACCTAAAATATAATTGAGTCATGGTTTCACCTGTTTTGAATGTGAAGTTTTCAGACTGCTGATTTAGGAGATCCTTCTTGTTCTCCTTGGCTTCAGTTGACCCCTCATACATCAGCTTCAGTGCATCCCATAGTTGTTTAGCTATTTTGCACTTCTTGAAGAATCTGTATATGGAGTTGGGAAGAGCAGTTTGAAGGGCTGTCATGGCTTTCTGATCAATCTCTATTCTCTTCCCGTCTTCTTCAGAATAGTTAGCCACATCTTTTGGAATCATACCACCCCCAGCAGCAGCTGAATAGGTGCTTGGTATGTGAGGCCCTGAGACAACTAATTCCCACATCTTGGAGCTTGTGACTTGATGAACCCTTCCATTCGTTGGCACCAAGTGTCAAAGTCTTCAAGAGTGATCAGTGGGGACTTTGTCATGGTTCCAGTTTCCATATCAGCTTTAGTGAGAGCTACCATTTGAGATGTTAAGTATTTTGTGTGTGAGAGGGATCCTAAGATGGTGAGATCATACAATCAAGAGCCTGGAATGCTCTGATACCAATTGCAAGACCGTTTAAGGGATGGTCACTTACAACATAACACACAATGAGGAGTGTATAGTAAAGAACACTTAATACATCAAATAGGGAACTGGAAACAATATGGTATGATACTTAAGACACAAGTAAATATGATACAGAACAAGAACAAACAACACAAGGATATTGGTTTTTAAGAATATTGTATATTGCTCTCAAGTTCTTTTACAAGTATTAAAGCATGTATCAAAAGTCTTCGGAAGAAATCAGTCTTCACTTCTTGGCTTCGGAAGACTTTGTCTTTGAAGCTTCGAAAGACTTTGTCTTTGAAGCTTCGGAAGACTTCACTTTTGGCTTTGAAAGATGTTGGTCTTGGCTTTGGAAGATTTTACACTTAGAATTAATTAGCTGCAAGGTGTAAAACTTTTGAAGCATTTCTACTCTGTATTAAGTGCATGCATGCAGGAAAGAATTTGAATGTTTTAGGTGCATCAGCCTTACATGAAGCCTTACAATAAATATTGTTCTTAAATATGTAAACAACAAGAAACACAAATAAAAATCTTAAAAGCAAACCCTGTTTATCATCTTCTTGGAATTCATCATCTTCACACCAAGTAACCAAGTACAATATCATCTTTGTGTCGACTACTTTTTTGAAATTAAGGTTCTACTTCATATTGTTCATTGAGTTCATCATAGTTCATCATCACGACTCAACTATTGGATATACTCATCGAGTTTATCATCAATACTCAACTGTTACGTATACGTATCCCTAGCACTCTGCCAGCATCTTCATCGATGTTTATCTTTGTTTGACATCATCTTTATTGAGTTCTTCGCTTTATTGTGTCCACCATCATCAACTTTTGGATATAGTCACTAAGTTTATCGTTAAAACTCAACAGATACGTATACGTAACCTTGGCATTCTACCATCATCTTCAT
The DNA here is from genome assembly GCA_025215565.1 of Flaveria ramosissima. Taxonomy (NCBI): domain Eukaryota; kingdom Viridiplantae; phylum Streptophyta; class Magnoliopsida; order Asterales; family Asteraceae; genus Flaveria; species Flaveria ramosissima. The sequence continues at coordinate 72,076,314 of CM046036.1, forward strand.
CGCTGGTATCAATACTCAACTGATATGTATACGTAACCTTGGCATTCTACCATCATCTTCATCGCTGGTATCAATACTTAACTGATACGTATACGTAACCCTGGCATCCTGACATCATCTTCATTGTTGGTTTTCTTTGTTCTAACATCATCTTCCTTGAGTTCTTCGCTTTATTTCGTCATCATCTTCGTTTCATCTTCTTTCTTTTGCTAGCCTCTAACTTTATTTTGGTGATTTCATCTTTTTTCTTTCGCTAGCCTCTAACTTGATTTCATCACCATTACTAAGTTTTGACCTTGATCTCATGACAAGCTCTTCCTTGTTGAACTTCATTATCAGTTTTTCTCTTAGAATCTATCTATTCAATTAAAAACGAAACAAACAGAAATTACTTTCTTGATCAAGTGCACATAAGAATGTTGGAACCGATTGAAACTTTTTCAAATAAGTTATGTAGAAACAAATAAAGAATCGAATATTTGTTAAAAATCTGTTTTGTTTGATGAATTAGTTTTTCAAAATCTCTGTAATTTGATTTAATTTGTTCAACCAGGGAGAAAAAAATGAGATTTTAATCAACAATAGATATTTACTATAAATATGTTGTATATCAACTTACTAATACACCCCTTGAAAATATTAAATATAAATAAGTAATGAAAAATTATGATTGGCTAGATTTGGTTTTCTTGATTTTTTTAAAACTATACGGTTTTCTTATGATCCCTCCCCTAACACATCACATCTTTTTTTGGTTGCCTTCTCCAGCTCTTCTCTTTCTTTCAATGTTTTATCTTTATATTTGTTTGTCTTCTGCTCCTTTTTATCATGGTCAAACACTAATACCCAACAATCAATCATATCAATGAAATTTTACTGTCTCGAGCTTAAGCTAGTCAACTCGTAAAAATTGGTCCATGCCCAAATTTTTGTACCAAATATAGGCACACTTCACACAAAACCATACATATTCATAGGCTATAGCATATTAGTGTGCCTCGTCTATGCATCCATGTAATTTCATAAACATGACATCTAAATCATGTAAAGTACCAATTATGTATAAGTTATAAGAATGTTACATATAAGGAATAATAGTCTTACATACATGTATCAAAAACCTAACATACATGCAACCTAAGAATAAAAAGTAAGGAACTATACTGTTACATATACATACCATATGCTTTATATATATGCAACCTAAATATATCATGTATGTAACTATACTGTTACATATATGTACCACAACTGTTAAAGAAAATAGTTATGTCTGTTACATACCTACATGTTCTAATATCCTCTCTAACTTCTATAACACTCTTGATGAAATAAAAAATACAATTTAGTCTTCCTAAATATAAAACCTATAACGTATACGTTCTCGCATCTTAATACCACATGAACTTACTTTTGTATTAATTTGCCATCGACTTGAAGTTTTTTAGCTCCTTTACCATCCTGTAAAAACAAAAATATCATACAATGTTTATATTTTATCAAGATAAAAAATATAAAGCTGTAAAGTTCAATCTTACTTCTCAACATTGGTCCATATCATTAGATAGTTCCATATTCTCATATCTTCCTTTGATACGCTCTTTTTAATATCACGTGGCCTATCAACAAACGGAGAAACAAATCTTCTTGACGGCGGCTTCCCTCGTTTAACCTTTCCTTCCTCACTTTTCTTTTTTTCCTTTGTCATCTCACTAACCTTTACTTGGTACTTTTTCAACTACAAGTAAAAACACCCCAAATAACACGTTTGATAAACTGGACTACACATTTGCATCCATTATATAACACAACTACATATATCGAACATTCATTTTGATGCTTACATATATAGACCATATGTATAAGTACCAAGCCAAGTTTGTTTCTATGCAACTAGAAGCACCAAATAAAATCTACAACCTATGTACTTACATATATGTATCGAACCTTCCTCAACTTATAAGGAAACCATAATCGTATTATTAAAATAACAAAGACTAACCTATACGTATACGTACCACACCATCCATTTGACAACCACTAACTAAAACTACCAATATGTTAAACCAGATTACTCATCTTCTTCGTCGTCCATTATTGAATTAACATAAATTTCATGTTTACCACACTTTTCACACATAAATTTAAAAGCTTACCTCTGATAATGAATTTAGAATGATCGACACAACATAAACTTTCACTCTAACCAAAAGCCATTGGAAACACCTATCTGTTTCTACACATGTGATGATGGTATGGTGGTATGGTGGTATGGATAACAACAAAAAGTAGAAAAGGCGTGGTGCTGGTGGTATTCGAAGGCTTCGACTGGAGCACATGGTCGTGTTCGATCGTGGTACACAACAGCCATAACGTTCAATTTATACTATTGACAAATATGTAATCCTTAAAAATTAATGGTGGCTGATGATGGTAGGTGATTCGAATTTTAACGCAACAGCCATAAGTTACAATGCATTGATGCATGATGTACAACACATTAACGTTAAAATTTTAAGGATGTTTAAGAGGTGCAAAATTTGAAGCATAGTTTACAACTCTGTGAAGCAAGGACTAATAGGCGGGACTTGAATTCGCTGATTCAAACGGAAAAATATGGGAGACGTCAATTGTGATTTCAATCTTTGAGTCCTTATTTGGTGATTCAAACGGGAAAAGATCGGCATTCTGCGAGTGCTTATTTGGTGATGCTTATCAATCTTCCATTAAAGGTGAAGCTATGGTAGCTGCCTGTTCAAGCAAGGAGAATAAAGGAGAAAGAGATGGTGGTTTCAAACTACGGTGGTGATTATGACTTCGGCAAGTTGAAATTGGTTGATTGGAAGTTTAGGTGCACACTACAATTCAATTTCACTTTGTTGTTGCTTTAGGTTGTTGGAATCATGTATGAATGTTTATTGAAGGATCTATTTGGTGAGTCATAATATGATGAATCCCATCAACTAATTGAAATTCTTTAAAGAGATTTTATCTTATATATAAATCAATATGAGATCTCATAACTTGGTCAAATATTTACGGTGAGTCAACAGTTCTGGTGTTCAGAGATTAACATTAATATGAAGATAGAAATACCATCATTTTGGCTTAAACACAAAGGTTAAAAGTTGTTGATAGTTGGTTTCTAGGAGGCAACTTTCTTGTTTTATTGAATTTGATTTATTTTGTTACTAACAGGATCATTACTTTGACATGGTAACAAATGTAGTTGGATTAGTTGCTACTCTTCTTGGTGATAGATTCTATTGGTGGATCGACCCTATTGGCGCTATTATTTTTGTTGTTTATACGATTGTAATCTGGTCTAGAACTATTTAAGAAATTACAGGAAGCTGTTGTGGGATCATTCCAGGCTTTTAATTGTTCTTTTAATAAATATTTTACTTGTAACTATTGATATTAATGAAAATGATTACACGGTTTCATTTTGTTACAAGACACCCGAAATTGAAATGAGTTTATAAGGTTTCACATAAAAATTTATCAAAAGATGGATTAGTAGTAACTCAAGCAGGTTAAATGATGTGAGCCCAAGTGTGGATGAGCAAGTTTTAGTCTTTTTGGAGGCCCAATATCGCTTATCAAAAGGGGCTTCACTGAAATGGCCATAACTTGGGCTAGAAATCTCCGTTTTGGGACTGCGACCAATCAAAACGACCGTTGGACCGAGGAGCACGTTTTCACAAACCCCCATAGGCGGTTTGGGTCATCGTTTCGGCCAAAAAAACGGCTTATTTTAGGAGTTATTTCAAATTTTGTCTTATTTTTATATTTTGTTAGACTTTACATTTAGCCCAGTTTTTGGCTCGTTTATGTTTTGTGGCCCATTCGAATTTGGTTTTGTTTCTTTATATGTTTGTAAGAGATGGGTGAAAGAATCATTGAAGTTTATGAAAAAATCTGTTTTTCTCTCTATCACAGTGTGTGTTAGTGTAAACCCTGATTATCGGTATTCTTTGTGAATTAACGATAGTTAGAAGAGTTGTTCCTGGTATTCTTGTTGAATCAACAGGTTCAATTATCTATCTTTCTGTTTCCGACTGCATCATTATACATTTTTTATTCTTGATTTTATAAAATAAGAATTTTGCGAATTCTGGTTGCTGATGACTTGAATTGCTTCTTTGAGTACGAACAGAAAGATATCCGAAAATTATTGAGTTCATCATCTTCTTAAGAGATAGAGTGTGTCATTTCTTTCCTGATAACTAAAGATTTTAAAGCAATTAATTAAATTTATCATGTCTTGGAATCTTTATGAGTTAATAGGGAACATGCACTTGATGATTGTTGTAGCTAATGAAGGTCGGTCTATAATGCTAAAATAGGATATGTTATGTGTCCTCCTGGAGTTGGTGGTGGGACTTTGGTAATAAGATGCCAACACTTGACAAGTCGGTTGTTATATTTACTGCATTTTGGTCATAAAGTCGGTTTGTTTTTATGATGCAGGCCCAAGTGTGGATGAGCAAGCTTTAGCCATTTTAGAGGCCCAAGATCGCTTATCAAAAGGGGCTTCATTGAAATGGCCCTAACTTGGGCTAGAAGTCTCCGTTTTGGGCCCACGACCAGTCAAAACGACCGTTGGACCGATGAGCACGTTTTCACAAACCGACGGGTCATCGTTTCGGCCCAAAAACGGCTTATTTTAGGAGTTATTTCAATTTTTGTCTTATTTTTACATTTTGTTGGACTTTGCTTTAGGCCCAGTTTTCGGCCCGTTTATGTTTTGTGGCTCATTCGAATTTGGTTTTGTTTCTTTATATGATTGTAAGAAATGGGAGAAATATTATTGAAGTTTTATAAAAATCTGTTTTCTCTCTATCACTGTGTGTTAGTGAAAACCCTAATTATCGGTATTCTTTGTGAATCAACGATAGTTGGAAGGATTGTTCCTGGTATTCTTGTTGAATCAACAGGTTCAATTATCTATCTCTCTGTTTCCGACTGCATCATTTTATTGTATAATACATGGGGTTGTATATGTTTTGCAAACATTTCCTAAATTGTTATATGATTCATTCCAGTTTTGAAGTCGAAGATATCCCTTTTGACTTTAAATGTCAAAGCATGCTAAAATACATGAATTGTTCACTAATTTTAATGTAATTTTGATGATTTGATGACAATAGATCGAATTAAAAGTATGTTGGGTACGTTTGCTCTCTAAAAAGTATATTAAAATCTTAACTAGACGAGTATTGTGATGTAAATTGTCGCCGTCATCGAATCGTGCGAGTTTCCTACTAGTGTGGGTGTGCGTGTGTGCATGTGTGTGTGGGCGTGCATGTGTGCATGTGTGTGTGGGCATGCGTGCGTGTGCGTAGTAACTAGTTGCAAGTCAAGCTACCGGGGTCGTAAACATAAGCTGACATTGGGTTCTAAAGTTATATAGAATGCATTATATTAAGTAGAAACTACATTATTTATGCACAATTTACATGTTAGGCTTGCAAGCCTAGTTAAACTCGATGTATCGTGAGTTTGTGGTTCGAGATTTTAACGAATCGAGCTTGAGGAGCTCAGGAACGCATGATATGATGGATTTGAGTAAACAACTGGTTAAACTCTATATATCGTGAGCTCATAGTTTGAGTTTTTAACGATCGAGCTCGAGTTGCTCAAGAGTGACATAATGGGTTCGGCTTGTTTTAATGTCCGGAGATGCTATGAATCTAACATGGTGTATGGTTTGTAAGACTAATCTCGTCACTATCTAATAGTTAGAGGGTCGGTTTAGTTAATTATTTTAACTTGTAATTTTACCAGCCACGCGTTGCGTCAGCGGTGTATGTGGCATGATAAAGCATAAATTACGATTGACTCAACTTGTTTACGAACTAAATTTACGTTAGAGTAATTCGAGTTTATACCGTCAAATAAATATATACTATATTTGACACGACCCCAAACAAAATTTACGTTGAAACATAGATCAACTCAAATGTACATGAAAATAAACACATGCGGTGACACTGTATTGTGGCGCGATAAAATATAAATTACAGTTAAGAAACTCAAATTTATAATGTCGAATGATAGAATATTATATTTGACCCGAGTTGTTTCCAAACAATATTACGTCGAAATGGATTTCAAGTCAAAATATACTTAAAGATAAGTACGGAAACGTTTAAATTTGTCTCAACTTGTTTCTAAATAAAATTTACATCAAAACTTATAAGGTCAAAACTGCATATTATAAATTCCTTAAAATTAGAGGGGTTTACCTCTCTACACGTGTCGTGGTTTTTATGAATTGCCTTTATTCTCTTTTGCTACTTGTATCCCACTCAATTATCGAATTATCAATAAAGAAACTCATTTTTGTTATTAAATTACAATATTATCTCTATCTTTCCATGTATTAATATGTACGTATAGAGAAATTAATATGTATGTATAGAGAAAGACTGAGAAAATAAAAAAATTTAGATGAACAATAATAAATCCCATTTGAAAATAACATCCCATCCTAAAGATGAATATATACACACATTAGAAGATAAATATCTGCACACATTATTAGAATATAAATATACACACATTATATGCTAATACTAAAATTAAGTCACATCAAATACTGAAAAACAATCGGGTGTAGTTTGCTATCTCTCTTCATACCCTGTAAAGTCTATAAAAAATAGAGGTGATTGGATGTAGTTTGCAACCTCTCACCATACCCTGTTAAATCTTTGAAAAATAAATTTGATTTGGATGTAGTTTGCAATCTCTCACCATACCCTACAAAATCTTTAATTAATAAATTTGATTTCTCCAAACCTGTTTTTGCCATACCAAAGTCATCATATTTATATTTTTTAGTTTTCTCTCATCATTAAATCTTTTGTTCAAATCGTATCTTCTATCGAAGGACCAAACATTCTTTTACATCGACAACTATGGGCTACGACAGGGAGCGCAGAAGGGGTTGCTGAGTATGTAACGAGGGTGACAATGACGTAAGTTTCATAACAGTGACTGCATGCCTCGCGCGTAAGTTTCATAACAGTGACTTCATGCCTCGCTTGTAACATATCAACAACCAAGGAATGGTGAATTTTTGCACCAGTGGTTTAAATGGTGAGGGCCAAAGATGAGCCCCATCTCATATCACCATAGCCTTAACAACCTAAAAGCTTTTATTAAGCCTAATGATAAAATCCTAAAATCACTGTTCATCACGTTAGTTTTTTAATATATAGGATAATTAGTTTATTCAATCTGATTTAGTTTTGATTTGGTGTTTTAATTTAAATATAGGTAAGAAAATTTAGTCTTCACGCTTGTTTAGTATTATATAGGGATTGAAGTCTTTGTAATTTTTGTGTGCCTTCAAATAAATATCAATAAATTTTATTTTGTGTTGTTTTTATTCCGTGAATTTTTGTGTCCCTCCAAATAAATATCAAGTAATTTTATTTTGTGCAATCTTTATTCACTTGCTATTTTCGAGCTTGTGCAACTTTTAAAATCGGACCAATACCAACATGGTCGATGAATCTAACATGGTGAATAGTCAAACTTTTGTAATCGACTTTTAGGTTTGATAAAGCGTACAACTGTAAATAAAAAAACGATCTCGAGAGCTACGTAGATAAGACATCACCAATTTCTTGTGGTCATCGACAATGCTCTAGGATGGTTCAACGCGTTAGCAGTGTCACCGGTCGAGGAGCGAAGCAGAACATGCCGGATACATTCGGGAGGTTCTAGAGACGTTGAGAAGGGAGAAGTTGTATGCGAAATTCTCCAAGTGCGCGTTCTGGTTGCGCGAAGTTCAGTTCTTGGGTCATGTGGTGAATCCTGACGGGATTATGGTGGACCCGGCGAAAGTGGAGGCGGTTATGCAATGGAAGTCACCAAAGACGCCATCCGAGATTCGCAGTTTCTTGGGTTTGGCGGGCTACTACAGAAGATTTATCCAAGACTTCTCCAAGATTGCTTCTCCACTAACCAAGTTGACCCGAAAAGATGTAAAGTTCGTATGGGGTCAAGCTCAAGAGAAGGCGTTTGAAGAATTGAAGGCGAGATTGACTCAAGCTCCTGTTCTGTCGTTACCCGATGGAAGCGAAGATATGGTGGTTTACTCCGATGCTTCTTACTCGGGGTTGGGGTGTGTGTTAATGCAGAGAGGAAATGTTATAGCCTATGCATCCCGACAGTTGAAGGTTCATGAGGTCAATTACCCTACTCATGACTTGGAGCTGGCAGCCGTGGTCTTTGCATTAAAAATTTGGAGGCACTACCTCTACGGGACGAAGTGCACCATATTCACTGACCACAAGAGTCTGAAGTACTTCTTTAAGCAGAAGGATTTGAACATGAGGCAGAGGCGGTGGTTGGAACTCATAAAGGATTATGATTGTGAGATCCACTACCATCCGGGCAAGGCCAACGTGGTGGCTGATGCCCTTAGCCGAAAAGAGAGGCCTGAGCCGATTTGGGTGAAAGCCTATCAGTTGATCATGACCTCCGATGTGATGAAACAGGTTAAAGAGTTTCAAGATGAGGCATTGAAAGAAGATCATCTTAACTCTGAAAGAATGAGAGGTCTGGTTGGAGAATTGGGTGAAAACACGTTCGGTGTTAGAACCCGATTCGATCGTGTGTGGATTCCTCGTTTTGGGGATCTACGGGGGAAGATAATGGATGAAGCTCACAAGACTCGGTACTCCATTCATCCTGGTGCCACGAAGATGTACCATGATATGAAGAAAGATTATTGGTGGCCGGGTATGAAGCGCGATGTGGTGGAGTACGTGAGTAAGTGCCTTACTTGCTTACAGGTGAAGGCCGAGCATCAAAAGCCGTATGGGAAGATACAACCTTTGGATATACCGGAATGGAAGTGGGAGCACATCACCATGGATTTCATTACCAAGTTGCCGCGTACTCCGAAAGGGTACGATGCCATATGGGTGATAGTTGATCGTTTGACGAAGAGTGCTCACTTCCTACCGATCCGCGAGACATATTCATCTGAGAGGTTGGCTGTTCTGTTCATCAAGGAGATTGTGACTCGTCATGGTGTGCCGGTGTCTATCGTGTCGGATCGCGACACCCGGTTTACATCTAAATTTTGGAAGAAATTCCACGACGCTATGGGGACGAGGTTACATATTAGCACGGCTTATCATCCCCAGACTGATGGTCAGTCAGAAAGGACCATTCAGACGCTAGAAGACATGCTTCGGGCATGTGTGATTGATTTTAGTGGAAGTTGGGACGACCACCTACCGTTAGCTGAATTCTCATACAACAACAGTTATCATGCCAGCATTGGTATGCCCCCATATGAGATGCTATACGGTAGGAGATGCAGAACACCCGTTTGTTGGGGTGATATTGGTCAGAAGGAATTGGGAAGCGTCGAGGTAATCGAGGCTACGACTGAGAAGCTTGAGAAGATCAAAGCCTTCATGAAGGCAGCCAAAGACAGACAGAAGTCGTATGCTGATAAAAGACGCAGGCCGATTAAGTTTCAGGTGGGTGACCGGGTTATGTTGAAGGTCTCACCTTGGAAGGGTATCATTCGCTTCCGAAAGCGGGGCAAGTTGAGCCCAAGGTATATAGGCCCTTTCCGAATCATTGCTCGAGTAGGAGAGGTGGCCTATAGACTGGAGTTGCCAGACGAGTTAAGTGGAATTCACCCGACATTCCATGTATCTCATCTAAGGAAGTGCTTAGCAGATGAAGATATGATTGTCCCATTGGAAGACATCGAAGTAGATGAACGGCTCAATTATGTGGAGCAACCAGTGGCAATCATCGATCGAAAGGAGAAAAGGTTAAGGAATAAAGTGGTTCCTCTTGTGCGTGTACAGTGGAAGCACAGGAAGGGATCCGAGTCAACGTGGGAGACCGAGGAAGAAATGAGACAGCACTATCCACGTTTGTTCGAGGAATAACAGGTTTCGGGTACGAAACCTATTTAAGGGGGGTGGACTTGTAACACCCGGAAATTTATTATTTTGAAGCCGGAGAAGAAAGAAAAGAAATAAAGTCCAAAGTCGAGGGACCAAACTCGCCAACGAAGAAAAGTTGGGTAATGTGGTGATATGTGTAGGGAGAGGGCAGCCCACTCTCCCCACACTTCACATATTTCAGCTCACAAAGAAGAGAGAAGAGAGAAAGAGGAGAAAAGGGAGAAAAGTGGTGTTTCGGGTGATTCGAGTGTCCAAATCCGTCGAGTAGCAAGCCAAATCGAAGCTCTTGTCTTTGTGCTCGATTGAGTGAGTTCTAGGACTCCACTTTTACTTGTTTTCAACCGATTTTGGGGCTGGAAAATATGCAAAACCCGTTTTTATGTGTGTGTGTGTTTGACCCCATTTGGGTGTGATGTGTATGAGGTGTTTAGAGTATGTTTTCGGGCTTGGGTGTGCTTGTATGGTGTTAAGGTATGCATTCCTAAGGTCCAGGAGGGTTGATTTAGGCTTAGAATGGGTTTGGATGAGCTTGGAGGCCGAAAATGGCAGATTGGGTTCGGGATGAACTCCATTCTGCATCAGCTAGGGCTAGGCGACCGAATGAAGGCCATACGGCCGAATGAGGGCGATTGAAGGTCATTCGCACGATTGGGATTCAGTCGCACGACTGGGATTCCAGTCGCATGAGGGTTGTACGACTGAGGGTTCAGTCGCATAGATGCTTAGTCGCATGAGTCCATTCGCATGAGGTTAGTCGCATAGGTGCCCAGTCGCAGTAATCCCATTCGCACAAGGTCCATACGCACGATTGGATGTTCATTCGCATAGATGATCATCCGCATGAGTCCAGTCGCATGATGTTCAGTCGCATGGAGGCCATGCGACTGAAGGGTGTCCATACGCCCGAATAGGGCTGTTGCACTCGAAGGAATGTGTAGTTTGACTTCTGGCCTTCGGGGAAAGGTGCAGATGTAAGTTTTGACGTAAAGTAACCCGTAAGAGCATGTAAGAGGATGGTTATGGCCTTAGAGAGCATGTAGGGCATGATGATGATGATGTTGCATGTTTATGCATATTATGAATGTATGATGTTGCCCTGTATGATGATGATGAATGTGTATGAATGTTCCTTATTATGATGTATGCTTATCTTTCTTGTGGCTTTACATGTCATGCTAATGAATGAATGAATGAATGAAGTATTATATAATGTAAAGCGAAAGATAATGAAAGAGGAACATGAAGTAAGAATGCATGCATTAATGAAAGATGAATGAACGAAAGAAAGGCTTGCAAGCATATATATTGGGGTGAGCGACTTTGTGTTGCAAAAGACTCGGATGAAGTGCAATCATTTAGATTGCCTATGAGGTGAGCAACCTCGTCGTTGCAAAAGACTCGAGTAAAGTGCTATCGTAATGTTGCCTTGGGGTGAGCAACCTTGTTGTTGCAAAAGACTCGGATAGCTTGCTATCGTGATGGGCAATTGGGGTGAGCAACCTTAGGGGTGCAAAAGACTCGGATAGCGAGCAATCATTGAGATTGCCATTGAGGTGAGCGACCATGTTGTCGCAAAAGACTCGGAAGACAGAATGAACGAAAAGAATGGAAGATAATGAATGAGATGAAAGATAATAATGATATTATCTGTGTATGTATATTGAATGATCGCATGATAAAATGAATAGTTTAATGAAAGTAAAGTATGTTTTATTATTAAAACTAGAACTCACTCAGCAACGCTGACTTTTATTACATTTTCCAGTTGGCAGGTAAAGTTGCTGAGGATGGCATGGCGAGGCTACTCGGCTCTTTTGGGATGGCATCCAATTATATAGCTTTTGTGATGTAATGCAAACATGAAATTTGTAACCGGATAATGGTGTATTATTTGGCAAAAGTAATTATAATGAAACGTGATGTCATTTTTGAATGTTTCCGCTGCAATGTTTTCTTAATATAAATGTAATTTTATGTTTTATGTGCGATGAATGACCAACTGTAAGCGTCCCGGGAACGGGGCCTTACAAGTTGGTATCAGAGCCAAAGTTTAAGTGAAATGGGTAAATTTTCAAAATAAACCTTAACTTAAACTAAGAATGGGATGAATGGGGAATGGGATGCCAAACTGAGTAGCTGCGTGCCATCAGGTATTTTCTTAAAGTTAAACGGTTTTATGTGCGCATGGTATATGTTATGTGTTGTATGTAGATTTGAATACTGATGTAGTCAGGACAGGTAATACTTGGGGTATGAAGAGTACAGTAAGTGGCTAATCACAACTGGCCACTGTAATTAGGGACTTACTATACTTGACATAAACTGAGTTGTTTCCTTGAATGACCGTGTTGGTGTTTGAATCTTTCAGTGTGTTAGAGAATGGCTGGTGGTAGATCTTCTAGAGCTTCTAGGGGTGGAGGCCGTGATGGCCCTGTTGCTGAACCACGCCCTAAAAGAGGAAGGCCTAGAGCTGAGAAAGAGGTTCCTGCAGAACCTGAGACTCCTCATCCGAAGCTGGGGATGAGAGTGCGAACTTAAGGGCCTCGGTAAAGGAGGCTGTTGTGAGGAGGTACATCAGGTCATGCAGACAATCTTACCGTCTGTGGTGACCGAAGTCATCAAAGCTGTGAAGGAGGGAGAAAGGAAGGAGAGAAACCGGGCCTCGGGGGAGCAACCGGAGCCTGAAACGATTTTCTCCGATAATGAGGAGGAAGAGGAAGAGGAGCCTGTGCGGGAGGTGGCACGAGGCTGTAACTACGGGGTGTTTATGAGATGCAAGCCCCCTACTTTTGACGGAAATGGTAATGCTGCTGCTGCTCACCGATGGGTGAGAGAAATGGAGGCTGTTCTCGACATCAGCGAGTGCCGGGAAGATCAAAAAGTAAAGTTTGCCACCCACTCCTTTGTGGACTCGGCACTATGCTGGTGGGACAACATTGTCCAAGCAGAGGGTAATCGGGCGATCGGGAGAATGAGGTGGCCCGAACTGAAGAAGATGGTGATCGAGGAGTTTTGTCCTCATCGGGAAATGGATAAGGTTGAAAGGGAGTTTCTGCAACTGGAGGCGGGAACCATGACACACCAACAGTACACCACGAAGTTCAACGAGATGGCACGTCTGGTGCCGGATCAAGTGACGCCTCTGTCCCGAAAGATCAAGAGGTATATACAAGGTTTGCCGGCGGATATTCGCAGGCACATGATCGCCGCCCGGCCGAGCACGTTTAGGTCGGCGGTGGATTTGGCGGGAAGATTGTATGATGAAAGAGCGGTGGTGGTGACTGATGGTGGCAGAAAGAGCGGTGGTGAACGAGGCTGGCAGGGGAAGAGATTTGGTCGGGGCAATGCCTCGATGGGTAATAAGAAGGCACGGGTGGATGATCGCCGTGTGGTTATGTCAGGTGCGGGATCGAGAAGGTGTGGCAAATGTGGACGGGAGCACAGCGGGGAGTGCAGGTTTGGATCGAACTTGTGCTTCAGGTGTGGAAAGGCGGGGCACATGGCAAAGGACTGTCGTGCGGTCCGATGCTTTAACTGTGGTGAAGAGGGTCACGTGCTCAAGGATTGTAAGAAGCCGAGGGCTGAGAGTTCAGGGGCAAAGAGGACGGGAGGTGATGGACCGAGGGCGAGCGCCAGGGCATTCACCATGACACAGGAGGAAGCTAGAACGGACCCTGATGTCGTGTGCGGTACGTTTCTAGTGAACCAAACTTTAGCTTCTGTGTTATTTGATTCTGGTGCGAGTAAGAGTTTTATTTCTGCTGCTTTCTGTGCTAAGCTGCCTGTTAGTAGTAGATGTGTTGATGCGCCCTTCGATGTAGAAACTGCCATAGGTAAGTCTACCAGGATTTCTGAGATGATAGAGAACTGTGATGTGGAACTCGAGGGTCATAAGTTTCCTGTTAGACCGTTTGTGATGACCTTAGGTGGTTTTGACTTGGTTCTTGGGATGGATTGGTTAGCGGACTTCGAGGCGAACATTGTGTGTCGCAAGAAGATGATTCGGTTGTTGGCGCCTGACGGTAGTTTAGTGACAGTGTATGGTGATCGGGTTACTACGATTCCGAAAGTGATCTCGATGGCGGTGGCGGGAAAGTGTATGAGGCGTGGATGTAGTGCCTACTTGGCCTATGTAAAGGATGTGGATACGCCAACACCACAACTAGCCGATGTACCGGTTGTGTGTGACTTTCCAGATGTGTTCCCAGAAGATTATCAGGAGTGCCACCTGACAGAGAGATCGAGTTTCAGATTGATCTGATACCGGGTGCCCAACCTGTCGCCAAGGCACCGTATCGGTTGGCTCCGACCGAGATGAAAGAGTTGATGGAGCAGTTGCAAGAGTTGCTTGATAAGGGGTTCATTAGACCGAGTATCTCTCCTTGGGGTGCTCCGGTCCTGTTTGTAAAGAAGAAGGACGGTAGTATGAGGATGTGCATCGACTACCGCGAGCTGAACAAGTTGACAGTGAAGAACCGATACCCCTTACCGAGGATAGATGATTTGTTCGATCAGCTTCAGGGTGCCAGTTGGTTTTCAAGGATAGATCTTCGATCTGGTTACCATCAGTTGAAGGTGAAGGAGCAAGATATTCCTAAAACAGCTTTCCGTACGCGCTATGGTCACTACGAGTTCCTCGTCATGTCTTTTGGTTTGACCAACGCGCCAGCTGCTTTTATGGATTTGATGAACCGTGTGTGTCGGCCTATGTTGGATAAATCAGTGATTGTGTTTATTGATGATATCCTGATTTACTCGAGGAGCGAAGCAGAGCATGCCGGACACATTCGGGAGGTTCTAGAGACGTTGAGAAGGGAGAAGTTGTATGCGAAATTCTCCAAGTGCGCGTTCTGGTTGCGCGAAGTTCAGTTCTTGGGTCATGTGGTGAATCCTGACGGGATTATGGTGGACCCGGCGAAAGTGGAGGCGGTTATGCAATGGAGACGCCATCCGAGATTCGCAGTTTCTTGGGTTTGGCGGGCTACTACAGAAGATTTATCCAAGACTTCTCCAAGATTGCTTCTCCACTAACCAAGTTGACCCGAAAAGATGTGAAGTTCGTATGGGGTCAAGCTCAAGAGAAGGCGTTTGAAGAATTGAAGGCGAGATTGACTCAAGCTCCTGTTCTGTCGTTACCCGATGGAAGCGAAGATATGGTGGTTTACTCTGATGCTTCTTACTCGGGGTTGGGGTGTGTGTTAATGCAGAGAGGAAAGGTTATAGCCTATGCATCCCAACAGTTGAAGGTTCATGAGGTCAATTACCCTACTCATGACTTGGAGCTGGCAGCCGTGGTCTTTGCATTAAAATT
This sequence comes from Flaveria ramosissima, assembly GCA_025215565.1. Taxonomy (NCBI): domain Eukaryota; kingdom Viridiplantae; phylum Streptophyta; class Magnoliopsida; order Asterales; family Asteraceae; genus Flaveria; species Flaveria ramosissima. The sequence continues at coordinate 72,091,575 of CM046036.1, forward strand.
TGGAGGCACTACCTCTACGGGACGAAGTGCACCATATTCACTAACCACAAGAGTCTGAAGTACTTCTTTGAGCAGAAGGATTTGAACATGAGGCAGAGGCGGTGGTTGGAACTCATAAAAGATTATGATTGTGAGATCCACTACCATCCGGGCAAGGCCAACGTGGTGGCTGATGCCCTTAGCCGAAAAGAGAGGCCCGAGCCGATTGGGTGAAAGCCTATCAGTTGATCATGACCTCCGATGTGATGAAACAGGTTAAAGAGTTTCAAGATGAGGCATTGAAAGAAGATCATCTTAACTCTGAAAGAATGAGAGGTCTGGTTGGAGAATTGGGTGAAAACACGTTCGGTGTTAGAACCCGATTCGATCGTGTGTGGATTCCTCGTTTTGGGGATCTACGGGGGAAGATAATGGATGAAGCTCACAAGACTCGGTACTCCATTCATCCTGGTGCCACGAAGATGTACCATGATATGAAGAAAGATTATTGGTGGCCGGGTATGAAGCGCGATGTGGTGGAGTACGTGAGTAAGTGCCTTACTTGCTTACAGGTGAAGGCCGAGCATCAAAAGCCGTATGGGAAGATACAACCTTTGGATATACCGGAATGGAAGTGGGAGCACATCACCATGGATTTCATTACCAAGTTGCCGCGTACTCCGAAAGGGTACGATGCCATATGGGTGATAGTTGATCGTTTGACGAAGAGTGCTCACTTCCTACCGATCCGCGAGACATATTCATCTGAGAGGTTGGCTGTTCTGTTCATCAAGGAGATTGTGACTCGTCATGGTGTGCCGGTGTCTATCGTGTCGGATCGCGACACCCGGTTTACATCTAAATTTTGGAAGAAATTCCACGACGCTATGGGGACGAGGTTACATATTAGCACGGCTTATCATCCCCAGACTGATGGTCAGTCAGAAAGGACCATTCAGACGCTGGAAGACATGCTTCGGGCATGTGTGATTGATTTTGGTGGAAGTTGGGACGACCACCTACCGTTAGCTGAATTCTCATACAACAACAGTTATCATGCCAGCATTGGTATGCCCTCATATGAGATGCTATACGGTAGGAGATGCAGAACACCCGTTTGTTGGGGTGATATTGGTCAGAAGGAATTGGGAAGCGTCGAGGTAATCGAGGCTACGACTGAGAAGCTTGAGAAGATCAAAGCCTTCATGAAGGCAGCCAAAGACAGACAGAAGTCGTATGCTGATAAAAGGCGCAGGCCGATTGAGTTTCAGGTGGGTGACCGGGTTATGTTGAAGGTCTCACCTTGGAAGGGTATCATTCGCTTCCGAAAGCGGGGCAAGTTGAGCCCAAGGTATATAGGCCCTTTCCGAATCATTGCTCGAGTAGGAGAGGTGGCCTATAGACTGGAGTTGCCAGATGAGTTAAGTGGAATTCACCCGACATTCCATGTATCTCATCTAAGGAAGTGCTTAGCAGATGAAGATATGATTGTCCCATTGGAAGACATCGAAGTAGATGAACGGCTCAATTATGTGGAGCAACCAGTGGCAATCATCGATCAAAAGGAGAAAAGGCTAAGGAATAAAGTGGTTCCTCTTGTGCGTGTACAGTGGAAGCACAGGAAGGGATCCGAGTCAACGTGGGAGACCGAGGAAGAAATAAGACAGCACTATCCACGTTTGTTCGAGGAATAACAGGTTTCGGGTACGAAACCTATTTAAGGGGGGTGGACTTGTAACACCCGGAAATTTATTATTTTGAAGCCGGCAAAGAAAGAAAAGAAATAAAGTCTAAAGTCGAGGGACCAAACTCGCCAACGAAGAAAAGTTGGGTAATGTGGTGATATGTGTAGGGAGAGGGCAGCCGACTCTCCCCACACTTCACATATTTCAGCTCACAAAGAAGAGAGAAGAGAGAAAGAGGAGAAAAGGGAGAAAAGTGGTGTTTCGGGTGATTCGAGTGTCCAAATCCGTCGAGTAGCAAGCCAAATCGAAGCTCTTGTCTTTGTGCTCGATTGTGTGAGTTCTAGGACCCCACTTTTACTTGTTTTCAACCGATCTTGGGGCTGGAAAATGTGCAAAACCCGTTTTTATGTGTGTGTGTGTTTGACCCATTTGGGTGTGATGTGTATGAGGTGTTTAGAGTATGTTTTCGGGCTTGGGTGTGCTTGTATGGTGTTAAGGTATGCATTCCTAAGGTCCAGGAGGGTTGATTTAGGCTTAGAATGGGTTTGGATGAGCTTGGAGGCCGAAAATGGCAGATTGGGTTCGGGATGAACTCCATTCTGCATCAGCTAGGGCTAGGCGACCGAATGAAGGCCATACGGCCGAATGAGGGCGATTGAAGGTCATTCGCACGATTGGGATTCAGTCGCATGACTGGGATTCCAGTCGCATGAGGGTTGTACGACTGAGGGTTCAGTCGCATAGATGCTTAGTCGCATGAGTCCATTCGCATGAGGTTAGTCGCATAGGTGCCCAGTCGCAGTGATCCCATTCGCACAAGGTCCATACGCACGATTGGATGTTCATTCGCATGGATGATCATCCGCATGAGTCCAGTCGCATGATGTTCAGTCGCATGGAGGCCATGCGACTGAAGGGTGTCCATACGCCCGAATAGGGCTGTTGCACTCGAAGGAATGTGTAGTTTGACTTCTGGCCTTCGGGGAAAGGTGCAGATGTAAGTTTTGACGTAAAGTAACCCGTAAGAGCATGTAAGAGGATGGTTATGGCCTTAGAGAGCATATAGGGCATGATGACGATGATGTTGCATGTTTATGCATATTATGAATGTATGATGTTGCCCTGTATGATGATGATGAATGTGTATGAATGTTCCTTATTATGGTGTATGCTTATCTTTCTTGTGGCTTTACATGTCATGCTAATGAATGAATGAATGAATGAAGTATTATATAATGTAAAGCGAAAGATAATGAAAGAGGAACATGAAGTAAGAATGCATGCATTAATGAAAGATGAATGAACGAAAGAAAGGCTTGCAAGCGTATATATTGGGGTGAGCGACTTTGTGTTGCAAAAGACTCGGATGAAGTGCAATCATTTAGATTGCCTATGAGGTGAGCAACCTCGTCGTTGCAAAAGACTCGAGTAAAGTGCTATCGTAATGTTGCCTTGGGGTGAGCAACCTTGTTGTTGCAAAAGACTCGGATAGCTTGCTATCGTGATGGGCAATTGGGGTGAGCAACCTTAGGGGTGCAAAAGACTCGGATAGCGAGCAATCATTGAGATTGCCATTGAGGTGAGCGACCATGTTGTCGCAAAAGACTCGGAAGACAGAATGAACGAAAAGAATGGAAGATAATGAATGAGATGAAAGATAATAATGATATTATCTGTGTATATGTATATTGAATGATCGCTTGATAAAATGAATAGTTTAATGAAAGTAAAGTATGTTTTATTATTAAAACTAGAACTCACTCAGCAACGCTGACTTTTATTACATTTTCCAGTTGGCAGGTAAAGTTGCTGAGGATGGCATGGCGAGGCTACTCGGCTCTTTTGGGATGGCATCCAATTATATAGCTTTTGTGATGTAATGCAAACATGAAATTTGTAACCGGATAATGGTGTATTATTTGGCAAAAGTAATTATAATGAAACGTGATGTCATTTTTGAATGTTTCCGCTGCAATGTTTTCTTAATGTAAATGTAATTTTATGTTTTATGTGCGATGAATGACCAACTGTAAGCGTCCCGGGAACGGGGCGTTACAAGTTTTGAAGTCGAAGATATCCCTTTTGACTTTAAATGTCAAAGCATGCTAAAATACATGAATTGTTCACTAATTTTAATGTAATTTTGATGATTTGATGACAATAGATCGAATTAAAAGTATGTTGGGTACGTTTGCTCTCTAAAAAGTATATTAAAATCTTAACTAGACGAGTATTGTGATGTAAATTGTCGCCGTCATCGAATCGTGCGAGTTTCCTACTAGTGTGGGTGTGCGTGTGTGCATGTGTGTGTGGGCGTGCATGTGTGCATGTGTGTGTGGGCATGCGTGCGTGTGCGTAGTAACTAGTTGCAAGTCAAGCTACCGGGGTCGTAAACATAAGCTGACATTGGGTTCTAAAGTTATATAGAATGCATTATATTAAGTAGAAACTACATTATTTATGCACAATTTACATGTTAGGCTTGCAAGCCTAGTTAAACTCGATGTATCGTGAGTTTGTGGTTCGAGATTTTAACGAATCGAGCTTGAGGAGCTCAGGAACGCATGATATGATGGATTTGAGTAAACAACTGGTTAAACTCTATATATCGTGAGCTCATAGTTTGAGTTTTTAACGATCGAGCTCGAGTTGCTCAAGAGTGACATAATGGGTTCGGCTTGTTTTAATGTCCGGAGATGCTATGAATCTAACATGGTTTATGGTTTGTAAGACTAATCTCGTCACTATCTAATAGTTAGAGGGTCGGTTTAGTTAATTATTTTAACTTGTAATTTTACCAGCCACGCGTTGCGTCAGCGGTGTATGTGGCATGATAAAGCATAAATTACGATCGACCCGACTTGTTTACGAACTAAATTTACGTTAGAGTAATTCGAGTTTATACCGTCAAATAAAGATATACTATATTTGACACGACCCCAAACAAAATTTACGTTGAAACATAGATCAACTCAAATGTACATGAAAATAAGCACATGCGGTGACACTGTATTGTGGCGCGATAAAATATAAATTACAGTTAAGAAACTCAAATTTATAATGTCGAATGATAGAATATTATATTTGACCCGAGTTGTTTCCAAACAATATTACGTCGAAATGGATTTCAAGTCAAAATATACTTAAAGATAAGTACGGAAACGTTTAAATTTGTCTCAACTTGTTTCTAAATAAAATTTACATCAAAACTTATAAGGTCAAAACTGCATATTATAAATTCCTTAAAATTAGAGGGGTTTACCTCTATACACGTGTCGTGGTTTTTATGAATTGCCTTTATTCTCTTTTGCTACTTGTATCCCACTCAATTATCGAATTATCAATAAAGAAACTCATTTTTGTTATTAAATTACAATATTATCTCTATCTTTCCATGTATTAATATGTACGTATAGAGAAATTAATATGTATGTATAGAGAAAGACTGAGAAAATAAAAAAAATTTAGATGAACAATAATAAATCCCATTTGAAAATAACATCCCATCCTAAAGATGAATATATACACACATTAGAAGATAAATATCTGCACACATTATTAGAATATAAATATACACACATTATATGCTATTACTAAAATTAAGTCACATCAAATACTGAAAAACAATCGGGTGTAGTTTGCTATCTCTCTTCATACCCTGTAAAGTCTATAAAAAATAGAGGTGATTGGATGTAGTTTGCAACCTCTCACCATACCCTGTTAAATCTTTGAAAAATAAATTTGATTTGGATGTAGTTTGCAATCTCTCACCATACCCTACAAAATCTTTAATTAATAAATTTGATTTCTCCAAACCTGTTTTTGCCATACCAAAGTCATCATATTTATATTTTTTAGTTTTCTCTCATCATTAAATCTTTTGTTCAAATCGTATCTTCTATCGAAGGACCAAACATTCTTTTACATCGACAACTATGGGCTACGACAGGGAGCGCAGAAGGGGTTGCTGAGTATGTAACGAGGGTGACAATGACGTAAGTTTCATAACAGTGACTGCATGCCTCGCGCGTAAGTTTCATAATAGTGACTTCATGCCTCGCTTGTAACATATCAACAACCAAGGAATGGTGAATTTTTGCACCAGTGGTTTAAATGGTGAGGGCCAAAGATGAGCCCCATCTCATATCACCATAGCCTTAACAACCTAAAAGCTTTTATTAAGCCTAATGATAAAATCCTAAAATCACTGTTCATCACGTTAGTTTTTTAATATATAGGATAATTAGTTTATTCAATCTGATTTAGTTTTGATTTGGTGTTTTAATTTAAATATAGGTAAGAAAATTTAGTCTTCACGCTTGTTTAGTATTATATAGGGATTGAAGTCTTTGTAATTTTTGTGTGCCTTCAAATAAATATCAATAAATTTTATTTTGTGTTGTTTTTATTCCGTGAATTTTTGTGTCCCTCCAAATAAATATCAAGTAATTTTATTTTGTGCAATCTTTATTCACTTGCTATTTTCGAGCTTGTGCAACTTTTAAGATCGGACCAATACCAACATGGTCGATGAATATAACATTGTGAATAGTCAAACTTTTGTAATCGACTTTTAGGTTTGATAAAGCGTACAACTGTAAATAAAAAAAAACGATCTCGAGAGCTACGTAGATAAGACATCACCAATGTCTTATGGTCATCGACAATGCTCTAGGATGGTTCAACTCGTTAACAGTGTCACCGGTCGAAATTGTTTCAAAAAACAAATGGCGTCATAAATAATCTAAAAATTTTAAACCATAAACTTTAAATACAACTATATAAAAACCAAACACTCAAATAACCTAAGTTTTAAACCATAAAGTTTCAAATATTAACCACTTTAACCAAACTGTTTTAAGACACACACTAAAACCCAAACATCACCCATTGCCAAAGTTTAAACATACATAACCAAAGTTTAAACAAACATTACAAAGCTTAAACTAACACAACCGAAATTCAAGATTTCTTCAAGATAGCTAAAATTTAACAAAGCCTGGTGCAAAAACACCGGCGGCGAAAGCCCCTGCACCTTCCTCCGGAGAAACCCTCGTTGCGGCACACGAGAGCGCAGTTGTGGTCACGGAAACAGGTTCCATGGTACATATGAGACTGTGATTGACACATTCGTGCTTCTGCAACTGGAAGGCCCCACTCTGCATTCATCATACAACAACACTAATATAAATATATATGAAGTTAATTAAACAACACTAAACTCTATATATAACATAAACAACAAGATTTTAAGGGTTATGTATGAGATACTAACGAGATGTGAAGAGGAGAAGTAGTGCTAAAAGAAGAGAAAAGAGGGTCTTTGTTCCCATGACTGAAGTGATATGAGATACAAGGTATGATTGTTTACATATGTATATATATACACGTATATATGTGTGTGTATCGAGAGAGATATGATCAATGTGTTGTAGGGAGGTGGTGTGGATGATGGAGAGCACTTGGTGTTTATCACTTTGTCAGCTTTGTTGGGGTTATGCATGCCACCAGGTGGAGTTGTCAGTGAGCATGCGCACCTCCATTTGAAATCAAAGTACTCAAATTCTGTCTTTCACATGTATGTATTGATGTCATTACATAGATAAAATATTTATTTAAGAAGAGTATGAGAGGCGAAAGCAATGTGTTTGTAGTGCAGATTGTGCTTTAAGCTTAAACATGTTTTACAATACCGTAGTATAACTTGTAAATGTTATTACAAGAACTGATACTATTAAATGTATTCTATTTTCCCAATTTCTCATTTTTTTTGTTTGTGAAATAATTTTAATACTAAATGATTTCATTATGTGGATACTCGTTCCTTACGTTAACTTGTGAGTTAGATCAGAATAGGCAAATATTTCGGTTCCTAGGGGTAAAAGTACCTCAAACCATGTTCTATTTGCTCAAAATAGAAACTTGCAGCTGTGATATCGTTCTTTAGGAACTTCTAATCTTCGTTGGAGGTAACAAATATAAAGTTTTGGTGACTAAATTTCATCTCAAGAAACTTAATGGACCTTATATATGTGGACAAAACAAATCTTTAATCAAGAGTTGGAAATTTAGGTATAAAAGGGTGGAGGCCACGTGTCTTTATACATTATACTACTACTTATTTTCAAAGGTCGGTTGTATTTACACATTTTTTATTCATTCTTAAACCCATGTTATATTTTATGTTCCAAAGTTATAATCATAATGCATTGTGGTTGGAGTGGTTAAAGCTTATGAAATTGAATCCATTTTTCCCCGGTTCAAGTCTTTTGACTTGCAATAATTTTGTTTTTTCTTTCTTTTACTCTTTTGATATATCTTTTATCCATTTTTTGAAATCACTTTTATTTTTATTGAGCAATTGTTGTTTCGATGTTATTTTATATTTACGCCGCAACGTACTATACATAGTATTTTTTTCAACCAATATCAAATTGTTATCGATTCACACATTTCTTTTACGTACTTAAACCACGTCAATGTCACCGTAGTAACACGTATAGGCTCAGGTCAAATATAAATTGTTTTCGTGCTTAACTTTAATTATATACGTTTTAAGAATGTCTATGTTTCAACATACTTCTACGCTTTGACGTAAGTTTTCTATTAAAACCCTTTGAGTTAATATAATTAATACGTTTTCATTTACTTTAATGTTCAATGTAATTTTAATTCGGGAACGAGTCTTAACAAGTGGAGGCCAATGTTTCGATATAAAATTTATTTGAAAAAGAGACGAGTCAAATATAATACGTTTTCATTCAACGATACAATTTCGAGTCGCTAATTCTACGTATTGATGTAAATTTAGTTCGAAAATGACTCGGGTCAATTGTAGTTTATACTTTATCACGCTACGTATGATGAAGCGTATAATGCCGCAGCAACGCGCGACGGGTAAAAGATCTCGTTACAAGCTTAGATAGGAAGTTACGGAGAATTTTGATGTAGTTCCAACAGTTAATTATTGACAAAAGATTAAAAAATGAAGTTTGAAGAAAATAGAATGAAATAGATTTCTTGAATGGTTCCCAATCTTTTTAATCAACAATTAAAGCTCCTTAAATAAGGATTACAAATGACTAACACCACTAACAAAATATGATTGAAGGTGGGGCATAATTAACCCATCCACTTCATCCTTAATTGAATTAATAAAGCATTAAACTAAAATGAAAAATAACCCACTATATGCATGCAGGCATGAGAATAAGTCCCCAAGGTAGTGATGTGGACATGGATGTTGTGGCACACATCAAAATTTACACCTTCTTTGATGTAAAATAGCTCTTAAACATCCCTAAATATGATTAGAATCAAAGACTACTTATTTTCAAAGGTCGGTTGTATTTACACATTTTTTATTCATTCTTAAACCCATGTTATATTTTATGTTCCAAAGTTATAATCATAATGCATTGTGGTTGGAGTGGTTAAAGCTTATGAAATTGAATCCATTTTCCCCCGGTTCAAGTCTTTTGACTTGCAATAATTTTGTTTTTTCTTTCTTTTACTCTTTTGATATATCTTTTATCCATTTTTTGAAATCACTTTTATTTTTATTGAGCAATTGTTGTTTCGATGTTATTTTATATTTACGCCGCAACGTACTATACATAGTATTTTTTTCAACCAATATCAAATTGTCACTGATTCACACATTTCTTTTACGTACTTAAACCACGTCAATGTCACCGTAGTAACACGTATAGGCTCAGGTCAAATATAAATTGTTTTCGTGCTTAACTTTAATTATATACGTTTTAAGAATGTCTATGTTTCAACATACTTCTACGCTTTGACGTAAGTTTTCTATTAAAACCCTTTGAGTTAATATAATTAATACGTTTTCATTTACTTTAATGTTCAATGTAATTTTAATTCGGGAACGAGTCTTAACAAGTGGAGGCCAATGTTTCGATATAAAATTTATTTGAAAAAGAGACGAGTCAAATATAATACGTTTTCATTCAACGATACAATTTCGAGTCGCTAATTCTACGTATTGATGTAAATTTAGTTCGAAAATGACTCGGGTCAATTGTAGTTTATACTTTATCACGCTACGTATGATGAAGCGTATAATGCCGCAGCAACGCGCGACGGGTAAAAGATCTCGTTACAAGCTTAGATAGGAAGTTACGGAGAATTTTGATGTAGTTCCAACAGTTAATTATTGACAAAAGATTAAAAAATGAAGTTTGAAGAAAATAGAATGAAATAGATTTCTTGAATGGTTCCCAATCTTTTTAATCAACAATTAAAGCTCCTTAAATAAGGATTACAAATGACTAACACCACTAACAAAATATGATTGAAGGTGGGGCATAATTAACCCATCCACTTCATCCTTAATTGAATTAATAAAGCATTAAACTAAAATGAAAAATAACCCACTATATGCATGCAGGCATGAGAATAAGTCCCCAAGGTAGTGATGTGGACATGGATGTTGTGGCACACATCAAAATTTACACCTTCTTTGATGTAAAATAGCTCTTAAACATCCCTAAATATGATTAGAATCAAAGAAATCATGGTAATGGCTTTTGGGTGAAAACTGATATAACAAAACTATTTTTCTTTATCTGGGAAATGGGAAAATGTCACATAATACTTTCAACCAAAGAATTGAATTCACACAATGAATATGATGATTATTTTCGTGTAACTGGTGTTATTATGCCACTTTAGGCTCGAATTACCAAACAGTGAATTGATATGTGAAATTGATCAAGAATGATTCTAAAAGATCAAAGGGATATTTATAAATGTGTTGGAAGTATAGAGAATGAGATAGACATGATCAAATAAGTTTTGGTTTCAAACCGGTTGAAACAAGAAACAAAGAGTCATATTCAAAAATAAATATTTGACTAGGATCAAATGAATCCTACTAATATCACATATTTATACAAAAATAAAAAAAATTATTAAATAAAATGAAAATTTATTAAGTATAAACGATATTATAAGATAAAATATGAGTGAAATTACGTATAACTAAGAACCATAAATAATAAAACAATGATATCAACTTATTAAATCTTTTTTTCAAAAAAAAAATTAAACATTTTGTTAGAAAATAAACCGTGTTAAATAATATCATTTTCAAAATTTCTCTCATTATAACTTTCAATTTTAATTATTTATGGTTTATAAAAAAAATTATAATTTAAAACATCAATTTCAAAATATTTCGTATTTTGAGAAAAGTTAGATGTTTTAGAAAAATTTCTTATTTTATAATTTTTTAAATACTAATAATAAATAGATCTCTTTTTCAATTTACTATGAATTTATTTCTGATTTAAACAGAGTTAAATATTATTATTAGTAAGTAAGGTAATTATTTAATAAGAGAGATGACTGTTGATATATTGGTCACAATGATTGTAATGTTGCCACGTGTTTTCCGTAGTTACTCCTTTATTGGAGTAGAAAGATTTAGATATTAAGGCAAAGCATACGGTTAATAGATAACAACTAGTATTAAGTTTTTCTGCATTGCAGCGATTGGAGTAAAACTGTGCTAATTAGTACCAATAGCACACCACCGCCAGTGACCATCAATACCAAAAAAGATCGTATAAAAAACGAAAAAAATAAAACGAAACAAAAAGTAAACGTAAAAACGTTGAACCACACAAGCGAAACGTAAAACATATAAAATAAAAGCAAGTCGATGTTGGACCAGACATTGTGACTGGGTCGTTAAACGGGGTAAAATAAACGTAAAACCACTTAATCACATACGCACGTTGTGGCGTGTCAACTCACAATATTTAGACTAGAACGTAAAACAAAAAGTTTGTAAAATATGAAAATATTGGAAGTTGAAAAAATAAAATGTTGGGGCTAAATTGTAAAAAAAATGTATAGTATTGGGTTAAAATGTAAATGTTAAAGATTAAAAAAAGACAAAAAATAAAAAGATGAGTACAACCAATTAAACATATAGTATAACCCTAAATTTAAATTAAAGTTAAATTAAAATTGATAATCAACATATATATATATATATATATATATATATATATATATATATATATATATATATATATATATATATATATATATATATATATATATATATAAGTGTGCAGTAGTTACACATAAATGGCGAATATGATCGGTGGATGAGGAATCATAAGTAGGAACTTCGAATAAACCACGGTGAGTTCATATAATTCCCCAAAGTTTTAAATTATAAATGTCGAAATGATTATACAAGTATTTACATGGCTAAATTTATGTGGTTATATTATTGTGTTGATTTTTTGTGGCTATATAATTTATAACTTGACTGTGTGTCAATTAGGCTTTGATTTGGTTTGTGTAAAAAAAATAACAATAGGTAAAACATGGTGGTAAATAACAAACGGGTATTGGTTATGAGAAAGGAAAATACATCATAATAGTTGAAAATTTATCAATCTGATAAAGTCTATGGACTTTATAAGAGGCCTGAAAAGTATCCGTTGTGGTGAGATCTTTGAGTCTTACAAAGAGACCAATGCATCTCAAGGAATGTGTTAGCATAACTTGCAAAGGATAGAAAACATGAGCACTTATATAAACGATAATAAAATGATAAAACTTGATATATTTTGATGGGATGTACTGAGTACCGGCCCGTTTGATGATTTGCATCATACATTAGTTAATGTTTGAATATGGATCAAATAGTTCACACAATATTACATAGTCGATATGATGTTTGAATTTTGTATAGCATACGCCAACGACCATATGCCCAAATTGGCTTTTCTAGGTGGCGTAGCGTTATGCCAGTGGGTAGATCATATGGGGGGTGGACTCGAGGTCGAAGGAAGCCTGACAAGACTATTAAAAGATAATGCAATATCTCTTGTTAGATCAAAAGGAAATATATTAAAGATTTCACATGATCTTGACATTTGTCACTTAAAGCATATATATACAACATACATATTATAAGTATAAATACATATATTTATGTACATATATATATGCATATGTACGTATATGTATAAGTATATATATGTACCTTTATATATACATAAAGTTTTTAATGAGATAATAAAACTGAGTATGTAGCAGTTCATTGAAATTTTGTTATGAAGGAAGAGGTGAATGCACAGGGGGACAAAAATAAAGAATGTTTTACATATTCCCAAATTCACATGTAATCTATAATATGTTAGTCAATTAAGTAAAGATTTACAAACGGCTATAACCTTTTTCCCTGACTTTTATGTCAAGCAGAAACTTCACACGAGGAACTTGATTGGTGCGGGTGAGTGTAGAAACGGTTTGTACCGGATGGGGTTGTTTGAGAACAAGAAGAAAGCAATGATGACATTCGGGGACACATGGCATAAAAGGTCGGGTCACAATTCTAGTGATAAACTTGTTAAAATTGAATTTTTTAGGAACTTATCTTTCAATAAGTTGTGTGATTCATGTTCAAAAGCAAAACACACCAGACTTCCATTTCCAGTTAGTGAGACTAAAACAAATGATTGTTTTGAATTTCTTTATTTTGATATTTGGGAAAGGTATCGTACCCCCTCCTTTTCGGGAGCTTGCTATACTTTAATGATAATTGATAAGTTTAGTAGGGCAGTATGGGTATTTTTGTTGAAATTCAAGCATGAATCGAGCAAACATCTAATGAATTTCCATGAAATGATAAAACATAATTTGGGAAATCTATTAAAAGAATTAGACATGATAAGGGGTGAATTCACTTTTTACGAGAGTCAAATTTTTATAGTCAACATGGAATCATTCTAGAAAGAATGTGTCCCCATACTCCACAACAAAATGGGGTCGTAGACAGAAAGCATAGGCACTTGCTTGAAACCGCCTGAGCGCTCAAATTTGAAGCCAATTTACCCAAGCGTTTTTTGGGCAACTGCGTGTTGACTGCCACATATATCATAAACAGGCTACCCTCTCTTGTAATCGGGAATAAGACTCCATACGATATAATTTTTGGCCAAAAGCTAGATTATGAATCCATGAGAGTCTTTGGTTGCCTCGTTTATCATAGAAACTGTAACACCCGGAAATTTATTATTTTGAAGCCGACAAAGAAAGAAAAGAAATAAAGTCCAAAGTCGAGGGACCAAACTCGCCAACGAAGAAAAGTTGGGTAATGTGGTGATATGTGTAGGGAGAGGGCAGCCCACTCTCCCCACACTTCACACATTTCAGCCACCAAGGAAGAGAGAAGAGAGAAAGAGGAGAAAAAGAGGAAAAAAAGGGTGTTTCGGGTGATTCGGGTGTCCAAATCCGTCGAGTAGCAAGCCAAATCGAAGCTCTTGTCTTTGTGCTCGATTGTGTGAGTTCTAGGACCCCACTTTTACTCGTTTTCAACTGATTTTGGGGCTGGAAAGTGTTCAAAACCCGTTTTTATGTGTGTGTGTGTTTGACCCATTTGGGTGTGATGTGTATGATGTGTTTAGAGTATGATTTCGGGCTTGTGTGTGCTTGTATGGTGTTAAGGTATGCATTTCTAAGGTCCAGGAGGGTTGATTTAGGCTTAGAATGGGTTTGGATGAGCTTGGAGGCCGAAAATGGCAGATTGGGTTCGGGATGAACTCCATTCTGCATCAGCTAGGGCTAGGCGACCGAATGAAGGCCATACGGCCGAATGAGGGCGATTGAAGGTTCATTCGCACGATTGGGACTCAGTCGCACGACTGGGAGTCCAGTCGCATGAGGGATGTGCGACTGAGGGTTCAGTCGCATAAAGGCTTAGTCGCATGAGTCCATACGCATGAGGTTAGTCGCATAGGTGCCCATTCGCAGTAATCCCATTCGCACAAGGTCCATACGCACGATTGGATGTTCATTCGCATAGATGACCATCCGCATGAGTTCAGTCGCATGATGTTCAGTCGCATGGAGGCCATGCGACTGAAGGGCGTTCATACGCCCGAATAGGGCTGTTGCACTCGAAGGAATGCGTAGTTTGACTTCTGGCCTTCGGGGGAAAGGTACAGATGTAAGTTTTGACGTAAGGTAACCCGTAAGAGCATGTAAGAAGATGATTATGGCCTTAGAGAGCATGTAGGGCATGATGATGATGATGTTGCATGTTTATGCATAATATGAATGTATGATGTCGCCCTGTATGATGATGATGAATGTGTATGATATGTTCCTTATTATGATGTATGCTTATCTTTCTTGTGGCTTTACATGTCATGCTAATGAATGAATGAATGAATGAAGTATTATGTAATGTAAAGCGAAAGATAAAGAAAGAGGAACATGAAGTAAGAATGCATGCATTAATGAATGATGAATGAACGAAAGAAAGGCTTGCAAGCATATTTATTGGGGTGAGCGACTTTGTGTTGCAAAAGACTCGGATGAATTGCAATCATTAGATTGCCTATGAGGTGAGCAACCTTGTCGTTGCAAAAGACTCGAGTAAGAGCTATCGTGATGTTGCCTTGGGGTGAGCAACCTTGTTGTTGCAAAAGACTCGGATAGCTTGCTATCGTGATGGGCAATTGGGGTGAGCAACCTTAGGGGTGCAAAAGACTCGGATAGCGAGCAATCATTGAGATTGCCATTGAGGTGAGCGACCATGTTGTCGCAAAAGACTCGGAAGACAGAATGAACGAAAGAATGGAAGATAATGAATGTGATGAAAGATAATAATGAAACTATCGGTGTATACGTATGTTGCATGATCGCATGATAAAGGAATGGTTTTTAATGAAAGTAAAGTATGTTTTATTATTAAAACTAGAACTCACTCAGCAACGCTGACTTTTATTGCATTTTCCAGTTGGCAGGTAAATGATTGCTGAGGATGGCATGGCGAAGCTACTCGGCTCTTTTGGGATGGCATCCAATTATATAGCTTTTGTGATGTAATGCAAACATGAATTTTGTAACCGGATAATGATGTATTATTTGGCAAAAGTATTTATAATGAAATGTGATGTCATTTTTGAATGTTTCCGCTGCAATGTTTTCTTAATGAAATTGTAATTATACGTTTTATGTGCGATGAATGACCAACTGTAAGCGTCCCGGGAACGGGGCCTTACAAGTTGGTATCAGAGCCAAAGTTTAAGTGAAATGGGTAAATTTTCAAAATAAACCTTAACTTAAACTGAGAATGGGACGAATGGGGAATGGGATGCCAAACTGAGTAGCTGCGTGCCATCAGGTATTTTCTTAAAGTTAACCGGTTTTATGTGCGCATGGTATATGTTATGTGTTGTAGGTAGATTTGAATACTGATGTAGTCAGGACAGGTAATACTTGGGGTATGAAGAGTACAGTAAGTGGCTAATCACAACTGGCCACTGTAATTAGGGACTTACTATACTTGACATAAACTGAGTTGTTTCCTTGAATGACCGTGTTGGTGTTTGAATCTTTCAGTGTGTTAGAAAATGGCTGGTGGTAGATCTTCTAGAGCTTCTAGGGGTGGAGGCCGTGATGGCCCTGTTGTTGAACCACGCCCTAAAAGAGGAAGGCCTAGAGCTGAGAAAGAGGTTCCTGCAGAACCTGAGACTCCTCACCCAGAAGCTGGGGATGAGAGTGCGAATTTGAGGGCCTCAGTAAAGGAGGCGGTTGTTGAGGAAGTACATCAGGTCATGCAGACGATCTTACCGTCTGTGGTGACCGAAGTCATCAAGGCTGTGAAGGAAGGGGAAAGGAAGGAGAGAAATCGGGCCTCGGGGGATCAACCGGAGCCTGAAACTATTTTCTCCGATAATGAGGAGGAAGAGGAAGAGGAGCCTGTGCGAGAGGTGGCACGAGGCTATAACTACGGGGTGTTCATGAGATGCAAGCCCCCAACTTTTGACGGTAATGGCAATGCCGCTGCTGCTCACCGATGGGTGAGAGAAATGGAGGCTGTTCTCGACATCAGCGAGTGCCGAGAGGATCAGAAAGTCAAGTTTGCCACCCACTCCTTCGTGGACTCGGCACTATGCTGGTGGGACAACATTGTCCAAGCAGAGGGTAATCGGGCGATCGGGAGAATGAGGTGGCCCGAACTGAAGAAGATGGTGATCGAGGAGTTTTGTCCTCACCGGGAAATGGATAAGGTTGAAAGGGAGTTTCTGCAACTGGAGGCGGGAACCATGACACACCAACAGTACACCACGAAGTTCAACGAGATGGCACGTCTGGTGTCGGATCAAGTGACACCTCTGTCCCGAAAGATCAAGAGGTATATACAGGGTTTGCCGGCGGATATTCGCAGGCACATGATCGCCGCCCGACCGAGCACGTTTAGGTCGGCGGTGGATTTGGCGGGAAGATTGTATGATGAGAGGACGGTGGTGGTGACGGATGGTGGCAGGAAGAACGGAGGTGACCGGAAATGGCAGGGGAAGAGGTTTGGTCGGGGTAATGCCTCGACGGGTAATAAGAAGGCACGGGTGGATGATCGCCGTGTGGTTATGTCTGGTGCGGGATCGAGAAGGTGTGGTAAATGTGGACGGGAGCACAGCGGAGAGTGCAGGTTTGGGTCGAACTTGTGCTTCAGGTGTGGAAAGGCGGGGCACATGGCAAAGGACTGTCGTGCGGTCCGATGCTTTAACTGTGGCGAAGAGGGTCACATGCTCAAAGATTGTAAGAAGCCGAGGGCTGAGAGTTCAGGGGCAAAGAGGACGGGAGGTGATGGACCGAGGGCGAGCGCCAGGGCATTCACCATGACACAGGAGGAAGCTAGAACGGACCCTGATGTCGTGTCCGGTACGTTTCTGGTGAACCAAACTTTAGCTTCTGTGTTATTTGATTCGGGTGCTAGTAAGAGTTTTATTTCTGCTGCTTTCTGTGCTAAGCTGCCTGTTAGTAGTAGATGTGTTGATGCGCCCTTCGATGTAGAAACTGCCATAGGTAAGTCTACCAGGATTTCTGAGATGATAGAGAATTGTGATGTGGAGCTCGAGGGTCATAAGTTTCCTGTTAGACCGTTTGTGATGACCTTAGGTGGTTTTGACTTGGTTCTTGGGATGGATTGGCTAGCGGACTTCGAGGCGAACATTGTGTGTCGCAAGAAGATGATTCGGTTATCGGCGCCCGACGGTAGTTCAGTGACGGTATATGGCGATCGGGTTACTACAGTTCCGAAGGTGATCTCGATGGCAGTGGCGGGAAAGTGTATGAGGCGTGGATGTAGTGCCTACTTGGCCTACGTAAAGGATGTGGATACGCCAACACCACAACTAGCTGATGTACCGGTTGTGTGTGACTTTCCGGATGTGTTTCCAGAAGACTTATCAGGAGTGCCACCTGACAGAGAGATCGAGTTTCAGATTGATCTGATACCGGGTGCTCAACCTGTCGCCAAGGCACCGTATCGGTTGGCTCCGACCGAGATGAAAGAGTTGATGGAGCAGTTGCAGGAGTTGCTTGATAAGGGGTTCATTAGACCGAGTATCTCGCCTTGGGGTGCTCCGGTCCTGTTTGTAAAGAAGAAGGACGGTAGTATGAGGATGTGCATCGACTACCGCGAGCTGAACAAGTTGACAGTGAAGAACCGATACCCCTTACCGAGGATAGATGATTTGTTCGATCAGCTTCAGGGTGCCAGTTGGTTTTCGAGAATAGATCTTCGATCTGGTTACCATCAGTTGAAGGTGAAGGAGCAAGACATTCCTAAAACAGCTTTCCGTACGCGCTATGGTCACTACGAGTTTCTTGTCATGTCCTTTGGCTTGACCAACGCGCCAGCTGCTTTTATGGATTTGATGAACCGTGTGTGTCGGCCTATGTTGGATAAATCAGTGATTGTGTTTATTGATGATATCCTGATTTACTCGAGGAGCGAAGCAGAACATGCCGGTCACATTCGGGAGGTTCTAGAGACGTTGAGAAGGGGGAAGCTGTATGCTAAATTCTCCAAGTGCGCGTTCTGGTTGCGCGAAGTTCAGTTCTTGGGTCACGTGGTGAATCCCGACGGGATTATGGTGGACCCGGCGAAAGTGGAGGCGGTTATGCAATGGAAGTCACCAAAGACGCCATCCGAGATTCGTAGCTTCTTGGGTTTGGCGGGTTACTATAGAAGGTTCATCCAAGACTTCTCCAAGATTGCTTCTCCACTAACCAAGTTGACCCGAAAAGATGTGAAGTTTGTATGGGGTCAAGCTCAAGAGAAGGCATTTGAAGAACTGAAGGCGAGATTGACTCAAGCTCCTGTTCTGTCGTTACCCGATGGAAGCGAAGATATGGTGGTTTACTCCGATGCTTCTTACTCGGGGTTGGGGTGTGTGTTAATGCAGAGAGGAAAGGTTATAGCCTATGCATCCCGACAGTTGAAGGTTCATGAGGTCAATTATCCTACTCATGACTTGGAGCTGGCAGCCGTGGTCTTTGCATTGAAGATTTGGAGGCACTACCTCTACGGGACGAAGTGCACCATATTCACTGACCACAAGAGTCTGAAGTACTTCTTTGAGCAGAAGGATTTGAACATGAGGCAGAGACGATGGTTGGAACTTATAAAGGATTATGATTGTGAGATCCACTACCATCCGGGCAAGGCCAACGTGGTGGCTGATGCCCTTAGCCGAAAAGAGAGGCCCGAGCCGATTCGGGTGAAAGCGTATCAGCTGATCATGACCTCCGATGTGATGAAACAGGTTAAAGAGTTTCAAGATGAGGCATTGAAGGAAGATCATCTTAACTCTGAAAGAATGAGAGGTCTGGTTGGGGAATTGGGTGAAAACACACTCGGTGTTAGGACCCGATTCGATCGTGTGTGGATTCCTCGTTTTGGGGATCTACGGGTGAAGATAATGGATGAAGCTCACAAGACTCGGTACTCCATTCATCCTGGTGCCACGAAGATGTACCATGATATGAAGAAAGATTATTGGTGGCCGGGTATGAAGCGCGACGTGGTGGAGTACGTGAGTAAGTGCCTTACTTGTTTACAGGTGAAGGCCGAGCACCAAAAGCCGTACGGGAAGATACAACCTTTGGATATACCGGAATGGAAGTGGGAACACATCACCATGGATTTCATTACAAAGCTACCGCGTACCCCGAAAGGGTACGATGCCATATGGGTGATAGTTGATCGTTTGACGAAGAGTGCTCACTTCCTACCGATCCGCGAGACATATTCATCTGAGAGGTTGGCTGATTTGTTCATCAAGGAAATTGTGACTCGTCATGGTGTGCCGGTGTCTATTGTGTCGGATCGCGACACTCGGTTTACATCTAAATTCTGGAAGAAGTTCCACGACGCTATGGGGACGAGGTTACATATCAGCACGGCTTATCATCCCCAGACTGATGGTCAGTCAGAAAGGACCATTCAGACACTGGAAGACATGCTTCGGGCATGTGTGATTGATTTTGGTGGAAGTTGGGATGACCACCTACCGTTAGCCGAATTCTCATACAACAACAGTTATCATGTCAGCATTGGTATGCCTCCATATGAGATGCTATACGGTAGGAGATGTAGAACGCCCGTTTGTTGGGGTGATATTGGTCAGAAGGAATTGGGAAGCGTCGAGGTAATCGAGGCTACGACTGAGAAGCTTGAGAAGATTAAAGCCTTCATGAAGGCAGCCAAAGACAGACAGAAGTCGTATGCTGATAAAAGGCGCAGGCCGATTGAGTTCCAGGTGGGTGACCGGGTTATGTTGAAGGTCTCACCTTGGAAGGGTATCATTCGCTTCCGAAAGCGGGGCAAGTTGAGCCCAAGATATATAGGCCCTTTCCGAATTATTGCTCGAGTAGGAGAGGTGGCCTATAGACTGGAGTTACCGGATGAGTTAAGTGGAATTCACCCGACATTCCATGTATCTCATCTAAGGAAGTGCTTAGCAGATGAAGATATGATTGTCCCATTGGAAGATATCGAGGTAGATGAACGGCTCAATTATGTGGAGCAACCAGTGGCAATCATCGACCGAAAGGAGAAAAGGCTAAGAAATAAAGTGGTTCCTCTTGTGCGTGTACAGTGGAAGCACAGGAAGGGATCCGAGTCAACGTGGGAGACTGAGGAAGAAATGAGACAACATTATCCACGTTTGTTCGAGGAATGACAGGTTTCGGGGACGAAACCTATTTAAGGGGGGTGGACTTGTAACACCCGGAAATTTATTATTTTGAAGCCGACAAAGAAAGAAAAGAAATAAAGTCCAAAGTCGAGGGACCAAACTCGCCAACGAAGAAAAGTTGGGTAATGTGGTGATATGTGTAGGGAGAGGGCAGCCCACTCTCCCCACACTTCACACATTTCAGCCACCAAGGAAGAGAGAAGAGAGAAAGAGGAGAAAAAGAGGAAAAAAAGGGTGTTTCGGGTGATTCGGGTGTCCAAATCCGTCGAGTAGCAAGCCAAATCGAAGCTCTTGTCTTTGTGCTCGATTGTGTGAGTTCTAGGACCCCACTTTTACTCGTTTTCAACTGATTTTGGGGCTGGAAAGTGTTCAAAACCCGTTTTTATGTGTGTGTGTGTTTGACCCATTTGGGTGTGATGTGTATGATGTGTTTAGAGTATGATTTCGGGCTTGTGTGTGCTTGTATGGTGTTAAGGTATGCATTTCTAAGGTCCAGGAGGGTTGATTTAGGCTTAGAATGGGTTTGGATGAGCTTGGAGGCCGAAAATGGCAGATTGGGTTCGGGATGAACTCCATTCTGCATCAGCTAGGGCTAGGCGACCGAATGAAGGCCATACGGCCGAATGAGGGCGATTGAAGGTTCATTCGCACGATTGGGACTCAGTCGCACGACTGGGAGTCCAGTCGCATGAGGGATGTGCGACTGAGGGTTCAGTCGCATAAAGGCTTAGTCGCATGAGTCCATACGCATGAGGTTAGTCGCATAGGTGCCCATTCGCAGTAATCCCATTCGCACAAGGTCCATACGCACGATTGGATGTTCATTCGCATAGATGACCATCCGCATGAGTTCAGTCGCATGATGTTCAGTCGCATGGAGGCCATGCGACTGAAGGGCGTTCATACGCCCGAATAGGGCTGTTGCACTCGAAGGAATGCGTAGTTTGACTTCTGGCCTTCGGGGGAAAGGTACAGATGTAAGTTTTGACGTAAGGTAACCCGTAAGAGCATGTAAGAAGATGATTATGGCCTTAGAGAGCATGTAGGGCATGATGATGATGATGTTGCATGTTTATGCATAATATGAATGTATGATGTCGCCCTGTATGATGATGATGAATGTGTATGATATGTTCCTTATTATGATGTATGCTTATCTTTCTTGTGGCTTTACATGTCATGCTAATGAATGAATGAATGAATGAAGTATTATGTAATGTAAAGCGAAAGATAAAGAAAGAGGAACATGAAGTAAGAATGCATGCTTTAATGAATGATGAATGAACGAAAGAAAGGCTTGCAAGCATATTTATTGGGGTGAGCGACTTTGTGTTGCAAAAGACTCGGATGAAGTGCAATCATTAGATTGCCTATGAGGTGAGCAACCTTGTCGTTGCAAAAGACTCGAGTAAGAGCTATCGTGATGTTGCCTTGGGGTGAGCAACCTTGTTGTTGCAAAAGACTCGGATAGCTTGCTATCGTGATGGGCAATTGGGGTGAGCAACCTTAGGGGTGCAAAAGACTCGGATAGCGAGCAATCATTGAGATTGCCATTGAGGTGAGCGACCATGTTGTCGCAAAAGACTCGGAAGACAGAATGAACGAAAGAATGGAAGATAATGAATGTGATGAAAGATAATAATGAAATTATCGGTGTATACGTATGTTGCATGATCGCATGATAAAGGAATGGTTTTTAATGAAAGTAAAGTATGTTTTATTATTAAAACTAGAACTCACTCAGCAACGCTGACTTTTATTGCATTTTCCAGTTGGCAGGTAAATGATTGCTGAGGATGGCATGGCGAAGCTACTCGGCTCTTTTGGGATGGCATCCAATTATATAGCTTTTGTGATGTAATGCAAACATGAATTTTGTAACCGGATAATGATGTATTATTTGGCAAAAGTATTTATAATGAAATGTGATGTCATTTTTGAATGTTTCCGCTGCAATGTTTTCTTAATGAAATTGTAATTATACGTTTTATGTGCGATGAATGACCAACTGTAAGCGTCCCGGGAACGGGGCCTTACAGAAACACCAAAACAAGAGGGGATAAGTTTGAAGTGAGGGGGAGGTTTGATGTTTTCCTTGGATACCCACTAGGAACAAAGGGATACAAAGTCTATGATTTTAAAAATAAAAGGATAGTTATCTCAAAAGATGTCAAGTTTCATGAAGATAGTTTTCATTCAACAAAGCTTTCATTCACCAAGAAAACCTTGACCTAAAAGAATCACCCTTTGGGCTTACCTATGATGACCCAGATGATAAACAAATGATCACAAAACCTAAATACCACCACCAACATTGGGCAAAGCCCAATTGTCTAAGACCAAGTGAAGGAACGTTAAGCTCACAACCACAACATATGGATATTAATAATTTAGAAATGAGTCATGAAGTCTTACAAGAGCAAGTTGATGAATCCAATAATTTTCAAAGTGAGGCGGTCGATCCTCCTTGGGTCAAAAGAACAATCACACAACCAAGACGCCTTGATGATTTTATTATTCAACTTCCCCATCAGTCGACCATGCACAAACCATACCAAGTCAAGATTCCTCAACGGAACATCCCTTAGTTAACTTTGTTTCTTATGAAAACTTTTATAAAACTCATAAAGCTTTTTTAGCGGCTATCGACTCAAACGATGAGCAAAAATATTCACCAGACAGTCAAAGATGGAAGATGGAAGGAGAACATGCAAAGAGAGATATGTGCCCTTGAAGAAAATGGCACATGGACCCTTGAAGAACTACCTGAAGGAAAGTGACTATTGATTCGAAGTGGGTATATAAAATGAAATACAAACCAAATGATGAAGTTAAAAGATACAAGTCACATCTCGAGGCAAAGGAATTTACACAAATGGAAGGGGTCGATTATCATGACACTTTTGCTCCCGTTGCAAAATTGGTCACTGTCAGAACTCTCCTGGCGGTTGCAGTAAAGAAAAATTTGGACCATTCACCAGCTTGATGTGGACAACGCTTTCTTGCACGGAGAACTAAACAAGGAAGTTTATACAAAGATTCCTGTGGGTTTTGCCAAAGATGGGGAGATAAGAGTTTGAAATTTAAGAAAATCCCTTTACAGTTTGAAACAAGCATCAAAGAATTGGTATGAAAATTTCACCAACGCCCTAGTCGACCTTGGTTTTAAACCACCTAAAGCTTATCACTCTCTTTTCATTCAAAAAAGAGGGGAAAGCTTTATTACCGCTCTCATATATGTTGATGACGTTATCATAGTTGGTAACAATCCCATCAAAATTCAAGAAACTAAGAATGAACTTTCCAAACATTTCAGCATTAAGGATCTTGTAAATTTAAAATATTTTCTCCGCATTAAGTTGGCACATACTTCTGAAGGCCTGGTGTTAAGCCACAGAAAATACACTTTAGACATCCTTGAAGATTGCGGGTTACAAGGTTGTAAACCAAGTTTGTTTCCGGTCAAACAAAATCATAAATTGAATCAGGGATAAGGAGAACTGAAAATGGATGCAAGTCGGTACCGTCGCATTGCCGGTAGACTTCTATATTTGTAAGCCACTCGTCCAGACATAGCCTACTCTGTCAACATATTAAGTCAATTTGTTGCTAACCCGAGACAAAGTCACATGGATGTTGTGCTTCGAGTTCTAAGGTACCTAAAAGCCACACCCGGGCAAGGAATTCTCCTCCCGCGAGAAGGAGGTTGTAATCTCATAGCATATTGTGATTCTGATTGGCTGGGTTGTCCATATACAAGAAGATCCCGAACAGGTTACTTGCTTCTCTTGGGAGGAGCACCAATATCCTGGAGAACTAAAGGCAATCATTTGTTTCTCGCTCCTCTGCGGAAGCAAAATGCGGTGTCATGGCATCCACTGTTAGTGAAATTTTATGGGTTCGCTGGCTTCTGAGGGAATTGGGTATTTTGTTAACAGGGCCAAGTCCGTTATTTTGTGATAATCAAGCAGCCCGCCATATAGCCAACAACCTGGTTTTTTATGAACGAATGAAACACGTGAAGATGGATTTTTATTCTGTTCAAGAAAGAGTAGAATCACAAGAAATTCAGACTCATCACATAGACACCAAAATAAATATTGTAGGCTTGTTCACGAAAGGCTTGGGAACTGAGCAACTCAAATTTCCTTTTGACAAGTTGGACACTATAAATTTGCATATTCCAACTTAAGTGGGAGCATTGGAAACCAAATATTCTTCATATATTTTATTTTTATAGTCAACCTTTAGGGTACTCATTAATTGTTGCCTATTTTAGTTTCCTTCAATTTATATTTATTTTCATGTGTACCTTCATTCAAGTTCAACCTAAAATATATGAGTTCTTCTTTGAACCATCAACTTTAAGACAACTAGAGGATAGATGATTATAATACGTCACTATTTCAATTAGTTTAGCTACTTCAGTTATGGTAATCTTAAAGTTTTTTACCTTCTACTTAACAACAACAAGCACTAACAACTACAACGATAGCAACATTATATATATTACTAACTAGTATAACTACCCATGTGCTACATGGATTGAAAGAAATAAATTTAAAATAAATAAAAATATAAATTATCAGTGACTATTAATAAATTTGTAATATACAGGCATGTAAAGATCGATTAAATAAATTTGTATACATATAAATTAAATGAAATGATTAAATAAATAAAAAACAATATATAATGTTTATAAATATCTAAAAAGTTAATTGTATTGAAAAGTTTGACAAGATTCAGTCAACAACTTCCCAAACTTAAAAATCCATCTTTTTAGAATATCCCTTGTATTGTAGTGTACTATAATTAAATATGTAAAATATGATGGATATATACCATATATGTTTTAAGATAAATATTAAAAGAATAAGATAACAATTCCATTAGTTGAACAATACCTCCTCCTACTCAATCACAGTAAACTCAATAGAGTAAGTTTCTATTGTATTATTATACATTGACTGTCTCTATAAACGAATAGCAACATGATATGTTGAGATCCCTTAAAAACGTTAATGATATCATGTTGAGCAAGGTAATTTGATGGTTTATTAATATCGTATAAACCAGTATACATAAATAAAAAAATAAATAAAGTGAAGGTTATGCTCGTAAGATAAAAAATTATTAGTGGTAAGGTTTATCATTAAAAACTTGTCTTTTAAATCAAAGTATACGTAATATTATAATTGACTTCAATACAAAATGAATTGGAAATAATGGTTATATGAATAATGGAGAAGTAAGAGAAGTTCTTCATGAAAAATACATGGACTCTTTAATCATAAGAGAAGTTATTTAGTATATTTGTCAAATATATTTGATAGTGAAATCAGAGTAAATAGAAAAAAATTTATTGTATACATATAATAAAATAATAATATAACGTTATATGCAAATAAATTTTATATAATATTGTTAAAATATATGCAGGATTGATTTTTGTCACTCAACACAATATTGTCTTCAATCTCACTGAATCACACTCGGTTTAGATGATGCAGAATCCTCTAAGAGTTGAAAATAATGTACTAAGTAATCAAAACACAAGAAGATAATTTTCAAGGTACTTGTATATATTACTTCTCAACTCAAAGTATTACTAGACCCTTACAAGCATATTACATGATTTACAATGAGAAACTATATATACTATAATTTAATATATTTGTTTTAACATATTTTAGTTAAAAAGGAAAGTCAAATTGATTGTTTTTTATAATTTTTGTATTTATTATGACAGAGAGGCGGGAGTGTCCTTTGATATGATAAAATGATGACATTTATTTTAAAAAACCTTATTTTATTATATTTTATAGATTGAGATTACTAATATTTTTATGCATCAAGTGTTGTACCTTATGTTTAATGGGTTGTACCCTTACTTTTAACCATATACTTTTATATCTTTTACAATTTAACCTTTACAATTTTTCACTTTCAACTTTGTCCCCTATACTTTTCATATTATATAATTTTTCGTTTTATGAATTTTACGAGTTAATACACCGCAACGTACGTGTGTGGTTCAACGTTTTACATTTATTTTTTCCCCTTTAACGATTCCGACACAACGTGCAGGTCTTAGATCAACTAAGTTTTTAATGTTTTACGTTTCATGAGTGCGATTTAGTGTTTTTACGTCTACTTTACGTTTGGTTTTATACTTTTTCGTTTTTAGTTCTTTTTTTTAATACAAGATTAATAGGTGTTAGTGGTCGTTGATGGAGATTTTCGTTTTTTTAAAACACTATTTTTTTTAGATAATGTTTTTAAACAATGACATTTTCAAAAGGTCTTTGTATTAAAAACTTCATATTTCATATAACTTTGTCTTTAAAAACATTATATTTTTAATAAAAAGAAACTTTTATTTGATTTATTAAATAAAATTAATTTTGAAAAGTTTATAAAGAATATTTTTAGCATTTAATGTTATAATTAAATAATTGACTTCCTTAGATACTGACACGTCGTAGAACGAGTATGAGAAAACAACATGTGCCAAAATATATTTTGTTTATTAGAGAAGATATCACAACATATAGTTGGGTATGTTTACCAATTATCATTAGATCAACTTGTTAAAGTGAAGGATCCATAACATGTATATATTGAGAGGTAATGGATGTAAGTCTCACTTTGAGTAAAATGTTTAAAGTTGATCCAGAGGTTTTCTCAGCAATCGATTTCCTTCTGAAAAGGTTGGGGAGCGGTCTCGTCTTGAAAACGGATAGGTGGCCTCTATTAAGATAACGCTCATCTTTCGAAGTAGGGTCACACATTTGCTGTTAATATAAAAAGTTGGGTACGTTTTCATTTTTTTTATTTTTTAACGTATAGTTGGATGCATTTACATTGCCATTTACTTTCCCTTTAATATCTTCTACTGATAGATATACAATATGTTTTAGTATAACATTACAATTATGAAATACCTTTTGATAAATATACAATTTTGTAATATAACATATCAATTATTTATTAAGGGTCATGATACTAGGACAATTTTTCAATATAAATCAACATCCTCTAAAATTTTGTACGGGTTTTATTGCCTTGTACGCATTATATAGGTATAGTCCTATATGGAACACTTAATCTCTTTGACGGCCCCCTAAGTTTTTTCTCGTATCTAGTGTCCGATTTTGTTATGGGGTCGTACAAAGCTTTATGGGGCGTATAGCCCTCTAAAGCCCCTAATTATTTTCTCATTTTCATTGTCGTCGATTCTATACGCCTCGTATAACCCTATACGATGCGTATATGGAGATGCCGATTAATAAGGGTAGGTTTCTTGATATTAGAACCCTTTTATTAATAATATAAGAAAATAGTCATTTTGTATGTACCCTTTATAATATCATTTTCTTTTTATTGTGTTGTTAAACGCAAAGGCTCCTTATCCTCTTTCTCTCTGTACCTAACCATCTAGAGGTCTACAATATTTTTTCAGCTTTCAAGTCATATCAATTTGTATTCATTTCATACAATTTGCTAATGGAAGTTACAAACAAATACATAACCATAAAGGCTCAAATAGATGGTGAACCAAAAGAAAGTGATTTCGAGCTCAAGACTGAACCGTTTTCCCTATCGATTAAGCCCGGTTCAAAAGATGTCATCATCAAGAATCTTTATGTGTCGATCGACCCGTATCAGATTAACCGAATGAAGACCGTTAGTTCTTCTCAAAAAACTTCTAAGTTTGCTGTAGCACTAACTCCTGGTGAGGTTAGTTAGATCTCAAGTTATTTTACATATATTTATATATTCATTTTTAGTGGGCCTATGTTATGTTTATGCATTGTTGTTTGACTTTGATATGAACGGCCGGTCCAACCCACAGAGCAGGATCCGGTTGGGGCACCGGTCCGGTCCGGTTATGTTTATGTATCTATACGTGTGTCTATAGATGGGAAAACCGGGTTTTGGGCCATACCCGAAACTGGGTTCAAACCGGGTTGGGTCCAATCGGGTTTTGTTTGTACCTTGGGTACGAACCGGGTCGGGTTCAGTTACTTGAAAACCCTACCTGCCATACCCGGGTAAGATAGGGTAGGGTCGGGTCCGGAACCGGGTCCAATACCGGGTGTAGTTTTTTTTTTCCTTCTTTTCTTTTCTTGTTTTTATGTCCAATACCAGGTTCAATATCAGGTCCAATACCGGGTTCAATTCGGGTTTAAACCGGGTCTGGTTCGCTAAAAAAACTCAAAAAACTAAACCCGGTTCCAACCCTACCGGTTTAAACGGGTCCAACCCGGGTATGCCTCCCGTCGGGTACTACCTGTACCCAGGTCCAGGTCAGGTACACCGGGTCGGATCCGAATCCGATTTTTATGCCCACCTCTACGTGTGTATAGAAAGAGAGAAAATAAGAATGTATGAGTGTATTTATAACACGTCCTTTTTAAAAAGTATTAATTTAGTTATGATCATAATCTTAAAACAAATTTGTGGGTTTGAATTAGTCTAAATTGGTTAAATGGGTCGGGTTTACCATTTGAGTTGACCTTGCATGATCACGGATTGACCCGTTTAATTATTTATATAAATAAAATATATTTTAATGTAAAACATCACAAGATGGTCCGGTTCAAACCTTTTTTCTATTAACATTTTGAATAGTTATGGTTATTTAAAGAAAATATTTGTTTTTATGTAATAACTTAGAATTGTTGAGTAGTTTACTTTAAAATTTAGAAGTTAAAAGCGTCATAA
The DNA here is from genome assembly GCA_025215565.1 of Flaveria ramosissima. Taxonomy (NCBI): domain Eukaryota; kingdom Viridiplantae; phylum Streptophyta; class Magnoliopsida; order Asterales; family Asteraceae; genus Flaveria; species Flaveria ramosissima. The sequence goes on from CM046036.1 coordinate 72,121,009, forward strand.
TTTAATCCATATTTATATTTTCTATTTCTCGTTGTACATTTGTAAATATGTAGTCTAAAGTAATATATGCAAAAAAATTAAAAAAAATTAGGGTAAGCTGGTCATATTCGTGTCAATCCAAGAATATATGTTCCATGTTCAGGTTTTCATGTGTCTAGCACAGTCTTCACGTTCCCTTAAAGTTTCAGGCGTGTATCACATTCGACTCGTTAACCCGCGAACACAACCCCTTTAGCACCCTTGGGAGTACCACCACCAACCTATATTTTTCCACACTCAAGAAACCAACACCTTATTATTCTTATTGGATTTTTCAGGTGATTGATGCTTATGGTGTTGGGAAAGTAGTAGCTTCAGGGGATCCAAATTATAAAAAGGATGATTATGTTGTGGGCCTTATAAGTTGGGCAGAGTATAGCATATCACAGGGCTTGATTTTAAGCAAATTGGACCCAATGGGCTTCCCATTATCATACCATGTTGGGCTTTTAGGTAACTTAATTTCAGCAGCTTCTATGTAGATGTGACAAACTTGTTTTTTTCCCAAAGCGGTTTTGGTATGGGTCAACGAAAGTCAAAATCGATTCTTGGTGAATTGGTTTCTGTTAGTAATCAGTTTTTGAATAGGGGAGTAATTGATCTAGTTATGTTTTCTTTTTATTGATTTGGTTCGTGTTATACTGGCTTCGTACGGTTTTGATTGAGCCAAGTTAAAAACCGATTACAAACTGGCGGTTTAGGTTCAATCCTAACCTAACTGGTTGCGTATTCGGTCGACTTACCATTCCGACTCACGAACCGATTATTTTGTACCCTCTTTTGATTTTGACATGATCCAAACCGGTTTCAAAAGTGATTGGTTGGGCCCAAACTTTTGATTTTGTTTTTGTTCACCTTTATATGGGCTTGTATTTGTTTTTTTTATGTGAAATGTAGGGCTTAGTGGGCTTACGGCTTATGCTGGGTTTTTTGAATTATGCAAGCCCAAGAAGGGTGAAAAGGTCTTTGTTTCGACTGCTTCTGGATCCGTAGGAAATTTGGTGGGCCAATACGCTAAAAACTTAGGGTGTTATGTTGTGGGCTGTGCAGGGAGCCCAAATAAGGTTTGAATATAATTTGAAATTTTCTATTTTTAATATTTGAGCTTCAAAATTTGGAAGACTCTAACATGTCAAAATAAACATGAAACCGTTTTTAAGGTGGACTTGCTTAAAGAAAAACTCGGGTTTGACGGAGCATTTAACTACAAAGAAGAAACCGATCTGAATTCAACCCTCGAGAGGTATATATAAGCGTATTTAGTGTTTGATCCTCAACCTTTTGACAAGGATAGCTTTTTTATTATCGGTTTTAGGTATTTTCCGGACGGGATTGACATATACTTTGATAATGTGGGAGGTGAGATGTTGGAAGCAGCGATATCAAACATGAACCTGAATGGTAGGATTGCACTTTGTGGGATCATATCAGAATACCTAGATGGTGGAAAGCGTGCAACACCAGATTTGCTAACAGTTATATATAAACGACTCACAATTCGTGGGTTCTTATCTGGTGATTATATGCATTTGTTTCCTGAGTTTATCGCCACAACTACTGATTACCTACGTACTGGGAAAATGTGTGTGCTTGAAGATATCTCGACCGGTCTAGAAAGTGTTCCTTCGGCTTTTGTTGGACTCTTTCGTGGGCATAATGTTGGGAAGAGAATTGTTCGAATTTTTAATGATTCTGAAGATAATTAGTTGTTTGTATATTTTTAACATTCTACTTGATGCTATTGTTATGATGTTTCATCACATGTTTTGACCATTAAAATAACATAACATGAAAACGAGCCAAGCACGAGCAAAGGTCCGTTCGGTTCGGCTCGGCCCGTAAACATCCCTACCTTAAGGTACAACTAGACAAACACATTTAAAATTAATCTTAAGCCAATAGTTATAAAATAAAAATAAAAAATGATAAACTGCATGGTGATGGTAGAAGTGGGTTGTGCAATTATATTGTGGTCTTTTACCCCCATCATGCAGCTCCAGTTTATGACGCCCGGTTGCTGACCCGTTCATCTCATACGACCCGTAAACCGATCTTGACCCTTTCATAAATCCAACATATTTATCGCTATCATGTAGATGTGAGACTATGTGTGGATTTTGGAGAAAATATGAGGTGGAGAAAGATGGGTTATGAGAAAATCTAATCAACCCATCCTGACCCGTTCCTTGTTTTTTTATGACCCATCTTGACCCGTTGATAACTTTTTATAGTTTTAGAATCACCCAACTTGACCCTCTTAAAAATATAGCTTAACCCAATATAACCCATTACTTCATTATTACTACCCAAATCAACCCAAATATACCCACTTGGGTCCAAATTGCCAGGTCTATCTATTGCTAGAGGAGTTGAACATTTTGACCCACAAAAATAACATCAAATAATGCATTATACTATAGCAATGCTTGTAAGAGAAAACCTCTGAATATGATGAGATATGTGACTATCATAGTCATATCATATCTATTTTTTTATCGATGGAAGCTTAGATACGACGTGACACTATATTGTATTGAAGGGTTTTTTTTAACAAAACAATGTAATGCGTAACAACAAAGCGTATAATATCAACTATTTGAATTCGTATGTATATGAATTATAAGTGGATTTGATTCTATTTTTATTCTAACCGTTGTTTATGTTTTAAGTTTTTCATCTTTATAATTTCAATAACATGTGGTTCAAGCATAAGGAAATAACCAGTTAACATCACACATTTCTAATATATATTTTAGTACTGATTTTATAATTTATTTTATAGTTGCTTAACCTATCTTGTGTTCATCAAAAAAATAAAAATACCTTATGAAGTTGCATATTCAGCCCTTAAAGATATTCTTATTTCAAGGTTATCTTGTGTACACTAAATTAGTGCTATGATTAGCCAGAAAAATGAGTGTAGACGAAATCTAATGAAGATAATGTACGCTATTGATAACTACTAATTTGGTCATGTTTCTCTACCCTCAATGATTAGTGCCATAAACGAACCGAACGAACATAAAAGTAACCTTGTTCATATTCGTTCATTAAATATAACTTGTTTATGAACTATTCACGTAAGCTGACCGAACGAGATTTCTTCTTAACTTACCATAATACAAGAACTTGAAAGCACCAACATGTTCAACATAGAATGTGTATCACACTAGAAGCTTATGGAGATAAATTGTAGTATATCAAGCATAACATATTGCTAAATGCTAACACGACAGCCTCACTTGTCATGCTCTCGTTCATTCATATCGTATTTTAAAAAATTGCATACGAGCATTAAGCTTTATGATGAATCTTGGTATTCTGAAAACCTATAATTCATCGTTTTTATAAGATTATACATAGTGGATATTTTAAGGGCTCCAAACATGATGACATGAAGAGAAGTGAGCTTTCAAACATTATTACGAGATAATTAAAAGGGGCTATTTACTCATAGGCCTTCAAGCCTTTAATGGGTGGCATACACAATTTTTCTTATATCATTGCATCAATAGGGGCTTTAAACGCTAATTAACCCACTACATTTGATTTAAAAGGTGTTTTAATGAAATAGTTTTTAACTACATGGTATTTAGGTAGCATTTTAACTAAACAAACATTATAGTCTAATTAGGTTACCGACCTCCCTAACAACTCTCATATGAGTGTGTCTATGCGTGTTTAACTTTTTGAACATTTTAATTTAGTAACACTAATGGTCAAAATGAAAATTATCTTCTATATTTTTAATGGCAAATCTATCTGACACGGATATGAAAACAATAAAATAACTGAAAGAATTAATAATAATAAAAAACGATAGTTTGAAGTTAAACTAAAGGTTCTAAAAATAACAATCTTATATTTTATAAAATAAAAACTAATGTAATCAATCATCCTTAGTCCAATCACCTATGTTTAGGTAATTCAAGTCTTCAAGACTCCATTAAAAAAATAAGTCTTAAGTTCAAATCTCACCCGTGACAAAATAAGAAACAAAAAAAATAAAAATAAAAAATAAAAAGATTCTTGGTTGAGGCGGTGAGTTTTCTCCTGATTATGATCTCAGGTTCCGTACTCAAGTAATAACGATGATCGAGTGAGTTAGTGACCCGTCAGTGATTCAATCAACACGCCTTAATATTAAATTGTTCTTCATATTATCCTGAAACATAGAAATCCCACATTCCCGCCATGTTGAAATGATCAGAACCACCATTGAATCTTGTTCAAACACCACCATCAAAACCCTCTTACAACAATGCAAAACCCTAAATCAACTGAAGCAAATTCACGCCCATCTCATCAAATCCCACCTGCCGGAGAACCCCATCGCCATCGGACCTCTTATCTCCGTCGCTGCAACCTCCAACAACGCCTCTTTCTTCTCCTACGCTCGTTTCATCTTCCAACACCTCCCATTTCGAAACACTTTCATCTACAACACCATGATCAGGGGCTATTTACAGAACAATAATCATGTTTCAGCAGTTTTGTGTTACACCCAGATGTTACAATTTGGTATTGTTGCTAATAATTACACTTTCCCACCTGTGATCAAGGCTTGTATGTGTTCAAGATTTGAAAATTCGAAGCTTTTTGGCTGTTCGATTCATGGGCATGTTTTGAAATTGGGATTTGGGGATGATCGGTTTGTGGGTAGTGCGTTGATCGAGTTTTATTCTGTGAAGTTAGATGTTTGTAGTGCACGTAAGGTGTTCGATGAAATGCCTGTGAAGGATGTGGTTTTGTGGACCGCGTTAGTGGATGGGTATGGTAAGATTGGGGATATTGACAACGCGCGTTTGTTGTTTGATGAAATGCCTCAGAGAAGTGTGGTCTCTTGGAGCGCGATAATGGCTGCATATTCGCGGGTTAGTGACTTTGAGGAGGTGATTTTGTTGTTTACAACAATGCAAAATTCGGGTTTAGAGCCAAATGATTCCATTCTCGTGAGTGTTCTTACGGCTTGTGCTCATCTTGGGGCGCTTGCGCAAGGATTGTGGGTGCATTCGTATGCTAAAAGACATGATCTTGTTTCAAATCCGATTCTAGCTACTGCATTAGTTGACATGTACTCCAAATGTGGTTATCCTAAGTTAGCATTATCGGTTTTTAATACTATTTCTGTGAAGGATACGGGAGCTTGGAACGCTATAATATCTGGTTTGGCGATGAATGGGGATGCAAGAACATCACTAGAGTTGCTAAGCCGAATGGCATCAATCAAGATTCAACCAAGTGAGGCTACATTTGTGGCAATACTCGCTGCGTGTGTACATACCAAGTTGGTCAAAGAAGGGGTCGAGTTGTTTGATCAAATGGAGGAAGTTTATGGAGTTAAACCACAGTTTGAGCATTACGCTTGTGTGGTTGATCTTTTTGCACGATCAGGGCTGTTAGAAGAAGCTATCGCGTTTGTTGAGAAGAAAATGGGAGGCTTTCGTGAAGGAGATGCTAATGTGTGGGGTGCTTTACTTGGGGCGTGTCGAGTTTATGGAAATGTGGAGATTGGAAATAAAGTATGGCGAAAATTGGTTGATATGAAAGTGGTTGATTATGGGGTGTATGTTATATGTTATAACATGTTTAAGGAAGGTGGCTGGAAGAAAGAGGCCGAAGAGGTTCGAAACATGATTTTGGAATCGGGGTTGAAGAAAACCCCTGGTTGTAGCGCGATTGAGGTTGATGGTGTGGTTATAGAATTCGTTTCCGGCAAATTTGGTCAACCTTGGTCAATGGAAATACGTAAAATGCTTGATTCGTTGTTTAATGTGGCTCGTATTGTCGAGTTTAACTAAAAAATGCATCATTTTTGGTGATTGCATACTTGCAGTGGAGGTTATTGATGGAAATAGTCTAAATTTTTAGGAATTTAACGAATTTGAGGAGATAAAAGGGTTTTTTAGAATCCGCGAGTTTTATCAGGCTCGTAAGCTTATCAGTTATACTAATATAATAATTTTAGTATAATATAACATGTGTATGGGTAAATTATTAATAATATATTTTATACAAATATATATAAAGTTAATTTATAAACCTAAAATTATAGACACCCTTTATTTATTTTTCTTAAGAAAACCAAAACATTGTTTTAACGATGAGCATTATGTTAATGATGATCTACGAGGTTATGAAACTTCGCAGTGACTTTAACATATTACTTAAAAATTCAGTGAATATTCTGGGTTTTATAGCTTAAACTAACATTTCATACAAACACAGAACTAAATAAGCATCTTTAAAACATGCCCATTGCACATACTAGTTAAGAAAGAAAAGGGGAGGGATAAAAACTAAACGAGTCAAGTTGTTACATGTCAAACCAACATACAAGATTACTACTACTTACGACTAAACATACGGTAACTAGTTAAATTTTGATATTTAAGATCGCGGTCTAAGATTCCGAAGAAGTGCCGCTCTTCATCAATTGGTCCAGTTTTGCATTAAACTTCTCCTCCATCTCAGACTGTTCTTTCACATGCCTATTCTTCATTTCAGCCATTTCCTTTTCATGCAAAATTATCAGCCTCTCCTTTTCTTCATCCATATCTTTTGTCAGAGATTTCTTGATGTTTCCAACCTTCTCCTTCCTAATCATTTTCATAACAATTAACATATCATAGGATGGTAGAAACAAAAACAAATATATATACATGAGAGAGAGAAAAGCGGTTATGCAGTTACAAAACCGGCTTATCTATTGTAGTTGAAGTAATAGGTATAAGCGTTTATGACATTATTACATCTCTCCACTTAAAACTGGTCTAAATATACATATTACACCCACATATGTATAGATAGACAGGTATGTATATATGTATGTATGTATCTATCTATACATGTAATTGAGGTCAAATAATCAATTTCTTACAGGCTGCAACATAACTGATTATCTAGTTTAGATGCTTTTATTTCCATTTTTCAAGCCCTTCTACTTTTTGTACAAATGTCTTTCTTCTTTTTCATTTTGCTATTACTTTCTTGAATAATCAGACTGACACCAAAATCATATTACAGCTTCTAACAACATGACAACTCCAAGCACTATTTTCTAGATTGCATTTTATTAGACCTGATTATCGACCGATGAATCGAATATCTCATACAACACAATTGCTTTAGATGATCTTGTGTTGAACTCTACCTTGTATTGGCATCAATTATTTTTTTTGAAACGTACCTAAAATTACTTGCATACAGTTTACATATTAATATCATTGAAATCAAAGTTAAAAAATCATTAACTGGACCAACAAGGTTCATCATTTTGTATCTAATTGAAGGGTGTTTTAGGTATGCATAAAGTCATGAATATTTTTCTTGAACTAGATGTTAAGCCACAAACAATTACAGTATTCATGGCACATAACGTATGGTTGTAAAGGCGGAATGAACAAAATACCTCTGGTGAGCATCTGCAACTGCACAAGACTTAAATTCTTTTTTGTGTGCATTTCTAGCATCTTGAATCACTTTCAGCTGGTCCTTAAAGAAAATTTCTTGAGAATCCATCTTACAAAAAATATGACAGATAATAAGTAATATAGATGAAAACATAGAGCAAGATTAACAGTAATATCCTTTTTATGCTGATTAAACTATTAGTTACAAACTAATATTAATATTTTAGAAAAATATTAATCTACCTCTTCTTTGTTTTGATCATGGTACAGTTGTGTTCGCTGCCTGACAATTTCATTCTCTTCTTCAAGTTTCCTAAGTTTCTGAGATAATAAACCAAATGCTTCTTCAAGTGCTTTTGAACTTCTTTCTTGTTTGGCGATTTTTTTCTTGTACCAGATCAACTCTTGGCTATCTTTGCTTAATTTTTTTAATTGATTCACGACTTTTTCTTGATATGATGCAAACTCAAATTTCAACTTCAGTTTTCCTAATTGAAAAACAGTCATTTCAGATACTTTCATAACAAATTAGCAATTGCTATAGGTGGCAAAACGGGCAGGTTGAACAGGCTAGGTAACATATCAAAGGTTGGTTTGGCTCAATATAGCAACCATTTAGGCTGAATTGATGTCACTCTTTGCCCCTATCTTTTGAATTTCATGCATGATTATTAAATTAAACATGATTACAAAAACTATTTATCGAAATAATGATCAAATTATTATGGTAAAAGACTGTCGTCATGTTTCAGTAGGCAGTTTCATGGTCAAAACTGGCTGTTTAGGATGAACAGTATAGAACAGTATACAATTAAACTATTTTTTTCGTAGAAATAGTACAGATAGATATCTCACACATACAGCAAATTCAATTGGTTGAAAGCTTTTTGAGGACACATGGTTTCAAGAAGCAAATATAAAATAAATTCAACTTTTTAACTTTTTCTAATTCCCTTTACTATTTCAAAGTTTTGAAGTCATTTATTCCAGCTAGTAAATTCAATTATTTTTCTTTTTTTGATCTCAGTTTTAACTTCTTTTTTTATGTTAGTTTTAACTTCATATTTCTTAACCTGTATCCATTGCGGTAGAGCCGGTGGTCTCTCTAAAAGCAGCCTCTCTATCCATTGTGGTAGAGGTAATGATTGCATACATCCCACCCTCCCCGGACATCGTCAGTAGCTTGGCTATTGAAGAGATTTACTAGGTTTGGTTATGGTTATGGTTTCTTAACCTCTTTTGTTTGAAACACAGTTGCATGCTATTATGTAAAAAGAAGCAAAAATAAAATTAAACAGAAAACTTGGCCAAAGCTGTCATCCTGCCTTACCAAAATCGTTTTCATTGTTTTGGCCGATATATTTAGGGCCGAAACCAAACCATGCACATCCCTATCTCATAAAATTTGGGTGACTTTAAAAACGGTTGACCCATTTTTACATAATTACATTGAATTACTTAATTACCCACCCAAGAGTTGTACATAACATGAGAGAAAGAACAAGTGTGCATACCAGGAGAGTGCTGGTTGAATATATCCAAGTCTTGTTTTGTGGCCATGAAGCCATACAATTGTCGCTTACCATCAGGACTAAAGGCATTTGAGTGATGATTCCAAGCATTTTTATCTAATCCTTGACGACTGAAATGGTTTCCTAAACGTTCGGCTTCTAAATATCCAACTGCTGAGGTGTCAAAAATCAACACACTCATCCCCGTGTGCCCTTCAGGCCCAAAAGAACTTCGAGCTTTCATGGCTTCATAAGAATCAAAGTAATCAAGAAGCTCTTGGGTTCCCATGCCACGCCACTGAAAAAAGAAACAAAATCAAGTAGGGATAACCAAGCAATTTCAGTTTACACATTTAGCTTGATAACTAATCTTCATAACATCATTCCTTATTTGCTTCACCGAATCTGATTATTTGACCCTAGATAATTCATAACCATAAATAATATATTGATATCTTAAACACTAAAAGAAAGTATTTATAAACATTTCAATCACACATCCAAAAACTAGAATTGGTGTCAAGATGCACATGATTTTAAATCAATAAAGTCTTGACTAGATTTACCAATATGACATTTAAACTGTATACATTGATAAAATAGTACCGGTAGATTCACTGTGTGTGGCTCAGGGCTCTTGAACGTTATGTGTAAGACTAAGGCAGGGGCCTTAGAAGCCGTAAGACGGAGGCGGGGAGCAATTTGTGAAACATAAAACCAAGACATGGTAATGTATAAAGTGCAAAAGTTATGTAAATGAGCTCACATACATTCAAGACTGGTTGATAACTGTTTGACAAGGATCAAGGTACCAACTCACCAACATTTCAAGCTGACGTGTGTTAATAAAATGAGTATGTCAGGTAATCATCAAGAACCCAATAAAGAAAACTAAAATAAGGTGCTCAAAAGGAAATAATCTTAAGAGTATCTAGAGTGCTTTTATTTGTATTTTTATGGTTTGAAGTAATGGATATTTAGTTTGAAATGAAATTATACTTTCTGCTGCTAAATGTATATCAATTGGTCACTTTTATGCCCCATTCAGTGTGATAGATTGGTATGGTTAGGTACCTGGTGAAAACAAGTTCAGGAAGAAATGGGTCTTTTTAGTGGGGGGCAACTGATTCAGGTTAACCCAGATAATTGCTCCATATAGTTATTGTGCTAATTATGATTAAGTAGATAACTACAATAATAATCAAAATATATGAACAAATTAACAAAACAATTTAGGTTGTTATATGCATCCTTTTATAGGACTTTGGGCAACTTTCCACCCACCCAGTCAACCTATTTCACATGTTCCCTACTTCCCCTTCTAGCTAAATTTCTTGAGCTAAACGATTCGATCCATTCGAGATTAAAAAAAAAAACAAAAAGCAAAAAAACAAACCAAATCAACTGATTCTTTAACTAATAGATTGAAAACTGCAACCTTTGCCAAATACACATATAAAGAATAAAAAAAATAAGAGATATACCTTCCCATTTTCATCCTGCTCAAGTTGTGTGTTCATAATAATCACCATTGGTGGCCAAACTATTTCCCGATCTTCAAATTCTTTATCAAGTCCCTTCCATTGACCATATGATTCACCAGATTGTACCACCACAGCACCCCTTCTACACAGCTCTTCATCCAAAAGTTCAGAAAGATCCCTGTGAAGCTTCGGCCTTCGGGTCCCTTTAGTTTTGACATGTGTAACAAAAGATTTCATACCCCGATACCAGTAAATTGAACCAGGACCGTTCCTGCAAGCTGGACAATGCCACTGCCTAGCTGGCTCATGGATCTGGTCAGCCGTCAAATTATCTAAAGTTTCAAAGAATTCAGCCAACCATGGGTTCTTTTTGCGCGAATCATGGCTCTTTTGGCTGTCATCTGAATCATAATCATCACTTACAAGTTCATCTTCAGAACCATCAGTGTCTTCATGATCATTTTCATCATCAAATTCTCCCACATTATCACCTAACCCACCATCTTTTTTAGCAGCAGATTGACCCCATGTAGCCCAATCACGTCTACTTCCATCTCCTATTATGTATCCCTGAGACATCACCTCCCAGCCATTAACTTTGCCTGAATTCAGGCTCATACCTCTCAAACCCTGATTCAACTGATCAACATCAATGCCTGAAGCCATCTGCATGCATTCAAAAGACGTTTTTTTAATAGTTATAGAGCCTTTTAAAATCCTAAATTACAAAAAAAATCAGAAAATAAGCAACAAAAATGCAAAACTGTATGCAATAGTTCTCCAATCATGATCTAAAGAAAAGTTACAGATAGTATATTAACGTTTTAACCCACACGCTTATGGCGTCAAACCCCTCACATGCACATAGCACGAACATTATAGCTTAAAATTAAAAACCGGTGGATAAACGCAGGTGATAACGCCGATTGAAACATAATTCCCCGATCAAACACCGTTTGTTACTATAAGAAACCTTTCTAAACCCTAAATCACTGATAAATGTAGAAAATAAGGAACAAAAATGCATAGCAATACGCATTAATGCTCCAATCATGATCTTTAGTGATGTTACAGATAAATAGATTAGAGTTTTAACCCTCAAGATGTAGGGTTTCTTCGTCTGGTTATTGTAAACCCCTGTTGGGGTTTTAAAGCCGTAAAATTCCCTCACATGCACATTACACAATCATTGTAGCTTAAAATCAAGAAGCAATAGGGGCAATGCAGGTGATAACACCAATCGAAAGATAGTGCTGTAATCAAACACAATTTGTATTGCATCAAACCTTTTAAAACCCTAAATTACCAATTGAATTTCGAAAATAAGTAACAAAAACGCTAAAAACGCAGTAGTGCTCAAATCATAATCTTAATTAAAGTTACATATAGTATATTATCGTTTTAACCCTCGCAATTTAGGGGTTTCTTCGTCTAATGATTGTAAAACCCTGTTAGGGTTTTAAAATCGTAAGAACTCTCACACGCATATAACACAATCATTGTAGTTAAATTTTGTGAAACAGTGCTGAAATGCAAATGATAACGCTGATCGTTAGATTGAAAGACGATGAACACGTTGATTGATTACCTGAATAGGATACCGGACGATCGACGGTCAACGGCGGAGGAACGGTGGTCAAAACACGAGTAAGTTGTGTGGGATAGTGTGAGTGAAAAAGTGAAGAGTCCTAATAATAAAATGCCAAACCAAAGCATTGAGGTTGTTGTGTGTTTCAAAATCGGTTTTTTTAGTCCTCCAAACCGGTTTGGTTCTAACCGGTTCGGCTCAAACCGGCCCGTCAAACCGACATGGGGTTGGGTATCTCGGCCTACAAACCGGTTTATAGACAGGTATTACTCAAACCGGTTCGAAACCGAATTTTTTCAATTTCAAAAATATATCCGTTATATAGTCATTAGAGCCTCCATATAGCCTTTTTTGGTAATTTTCACCAATTTAACCCCCTACAATACTATAAATAAGTTGTGTGTGTATGAAAAATTATAAAAATACTTATACCTATGTTGATGAAGTTATAAATCAACGTTACAGGGCGTGCGCGGTTTGGTTGGGTTTGATTTTTAGCTCCCACTGAACCGATAACCGGCCGTTGGTTTTTGAAAAACCTGTAAACGGGTTTCGGTTTCAGTTTGGTTGTTATTCGTCGGTTTCTGGTTTGGTTTCGGTTAATTATCCAACATAATTCTTTTTGCTATTTGATTCGGTTACAGTTCGCTTTATATCAAACGACCTATAATTTATTATCTTTATAGAATTCTATACCATAATAACAAATGCGTAATTTTAAAAACTTTTATACAATAGTAGATTTGGAACTTAAAAGATGATTATGTAAAAGAGATAGTTTTAACTTTATGCAACAAATATTTAACATGTGACATTTCAAAAGTCTACATTTGGTCTCATGATTCACCTAAAAACTCTTTTAATTTGTTTTAAAATTTATATTCAATGTATAAAAATTAAAACTACATGAAAATAGGTAGGAAAACTTAAAAACATAAATGGTTTGGTTCAGTTTTGGTTAATTCGGTTAACCAAGAGTTCAAAAACGAAACCATAACTGGTTTTCGGTTAATTTAGGCTCAATTGCCGGTTAATGGTCAGTCTCGGTTCACACTTCGGATTTTGCTCGCCCTACTCACCATCGGCTTTCTTCAAACATATACACCTAAATAAATGTTTGGTTTGGTTTTGTCTAAAGTCGGTTAACTATTTTTTATCATTGAAAACTAAACCATTCAAAATTAAAATCAGATCATTATGTACAACTAGTCTTAAGCCCTCTGTGTTACAGTGGGGGCGTAAAACCATGTCAAGTAGCACTAATGACCCACTACCATCAATAACCACTAACATTCAAAAAGCTCATAGTAAAAAATAAAATAAAAACAAACGAAAAGTAGATGTAAAAATGTTAAACTGCGTAGGCGGAACGTAAAACATATAAAACAATAAATAGGTCGACCTAGAACCAGCGCGTTGGGACGGGGTCGTTAAACGGGAAAAATATAAGGGTTAAAACATTGAACCACACTCGCACGTTGCGCTGAGCTAACTTGCAAAATTTAAACTGAACCGTAAAATAAAATTTTATAAGATACGAAAAATAAATAAGATCAAAGTTGAAAGTAAAAAATAGATATCGGGGTCAAATGATAAAAAGTATAAAAGTGTTAGATTAAAATAAGAAATAAGTTAAGTATTAAAAAAAGACAAAGGTGTGTACAACCTATTAAGCATATTGTACAACCCACTAAGCATAGTAAAGTTGGTAATTAGTAATATATAAATAGTATTAAGCCCCCCGCGTTGTGGCGGAGGATGTAAAACCGTATCAAGTAGCACCAATGACACACTACCGCCAGTGACCAACTAAAAACTTTGAACCACGTAGGCGAAATGTAAAACACATAAAACAATAAGTCTATCTAGGACCAGTGTGTGGCGATGGTGACGTTGAACGGGGAAAAAATAAGCTTGAAACTTTGAACCACACACACACGATGCGATGTTTTAACTCACAAATTTTATACCGAAACGTAAAAGGAAAATTTTATAAAAATATAAAAGTATAGGAGACAAAAGTTGAAAGTAGAAAAATATTAGGATTAAATTGTAAAATATGTAAAAGTATTTGTTTAAAATAAAAAGATTAAAGATTAAAAAAAGAAAAAAAAACAAAAGGTGGATACAACCCCACTAAACACAATGTACAACCCATGATGCATGACTAACTTGATAATTAGTATATATTAAATTTGGGTAAACAGATTAGGCTTTTAGACCTGTTTAGGTTTTATACAAGCTACAAACTATACTAAAATTACTAAAAATACATCAAACAAGCTTTAAAATAAGCTGCCAAAAACAAGTTGTAAAATAAGTTAATAAACTTCCCAAAACAATCATAAATATGTTGTCACGTTGTTTAATATTTGCTGCAAAGTATCACACAACAAGCTAGCAAAATGTTCAAAAGAAATTACTAAACTTGTCAAATGGTAAAAGGTTAGATTGATTATTATTAATAGGTTATATTATATTATATAGAGTTTACAATAAAATTTTAAAATCTAAACGGACCCGTGGGCTCACTCCTAATCATGATTGTTACTAAACCTTAATAATAATATATTCAAATAAATTTGTCTAATGTTTGCAGCAAAATAACATCGCACAACATGTGAACAAATTTTCCGAAACAGAAAAAAAAAGTTGCCCAAAACGAGTTCACAATAACTAAAAACATGATGTCCAAAATAAGCTTCAGCTAAATAAAATGCGTTCACATGAGGCACCAGAAATATTATCAAATGATGTTCAAGCTAACTAAAATGTTCTCTAAAAATTCAATATAAAAACATCACAAGAAAATAGTTAATGAGATATAGGTTTCTTGTTACAAAATTCAATATACAAACATGAGAAGAAGCATGGTACATTTCAACCGATGAAATCTAAAACACAAAATTCAATAACTTTATTCACGAACATGTAAATCATGATCTGTTCTCATGTAAATTATTAGAGATAGAACAATTTGTCTCGTGTATTTTTCGTTGAAACATACCATACGACTCCATTCTTTGTTGCCCCTTTTTTTACATATCGTACGAGTCCCTTCATGTTTTAAAAATGTTTGGACTTATGTTTCAACGTGCATGGCAAGATTGTCTAGGCTTTGCGCTCATAACATCAAACCAAGCATCACCTACTTCTATCCTTAAATAACAATTTACTTCGAATCTCAAGAAAACAATTTAACATGTTTGGTTAACTTTAACAAAAATGTTCACTACAAAAGGTGAATATCATAGACTAAATTCTCAATGACTGATACATTAGTCCCGAATACATAATGTCCAGTACTAATTTGTTAGTTAGCGATAATTTAGAAGCATGTTATATTGTTTAACATGCTTTTAAATAGGTTTTTGTTTGTGTTTGTTAAAAAAACACGACCAGTTATCAAATCGTGTTCATGCCAACACTTATCAGTTGTCATGTTTTTATCTTATCGTGTCGCGAATAACCTCTTATGGTAACCCTAGTTGAAAAGTAGCCTAAAATCTTGTAAGGGACCTTATATGAAATTGACATTTAGCCTCGAAAAAGATTTTTTTAAAAAATAATCAGAGGGTGATGCTCGGTCTAATAATGAGCATGTATTCTACATTTGTATAGGAAATTATTAAAGATTGATTTTCAGTCTCACCTACATCATCCTCAATTTAAACATTAGTGACAAAATTATTAGTGATTGTATATTAGTTTTAAATACAGATCTAAGATTGATTTATCAGTTGTGTATTATAAAGACTGATTATTATGCTACTTATGTTAGTGATTGATTATCAGTATGTAAAACAAAGAAAACATCTTAATGATTGAAAATTTGTGAAAAACACTTTTTTTATTTTTCCTAAAAGCCAGTTTGAAAACATATTAGCATTGAAAATAGTCACTTGTAAAAAGCATCTTTTTTACTTTTCCTAAAAACCAGTTTGAAAATCCTAAACATAGATGAGGATTAGTAGGAACTAGTATTAAGCCTCCAGCGTTGCTGGGGGCGTAAAACCATGCTAAATAGCACCAAAGACACATCAATGTTAGCGACCACCAACCTAAACATAGAACCAATGACACACCGCCATTAGACGAAACGTAAAACATATAAAACAATAACTAAGTTGATCTTGGATCAGCGCATTGCGACAGACTGTTAAACGGGAAGAAAAATAAGCGTAAAAACGTTGAACTACACACGCACACTGTAGCATGTTAACTCGCAAAATGTAGACCGAAACGTAAAACGAAAATTTTTAAAATATAAAAAATATAGGGACCAAAGTTAAAAGTAAAAAAAATATTTGGGCTAAATAAAAGATATAAAGGTGTTGAGTTAAAACGAAAAAGTTAAAGATAAAAAATAATAAGACAAAAGTTGGGTACAACCCCTAAAGCATGTTGTGCAACCCATAATGCATAAGAAAGTTGGTAATTAGTATATATATAATTACTTATTAATTATTTGCTAAGGTTTGATTTAAGTTACCATCATATAATTTTACCTGCACGTCATATAAATCTTCAATTCATCTTGAAGGTATTTTGATATGTTGTGATATATGTTAAAGTGTTGAACCTGTGTTATGTATAATGATTATCCTAATGTTTTGTTATGAAAATCATGAACGATCCCAAATTAAAGATCATTTTATACTTTCAAATATATTAACACTCTATATATACAATTTATTATTTTATACACACTATATATCATAAGAAATACGATGAGTGTGACATGTATACAATATATTTTCCCAAGTTCGACCCCACTAAACACTTTGTTTAAACGCGGTTACTTTCAGAACCGGATCGAACGTCGAACTGAACGTCGAACAGGACGCCTTACTGGTTTGGTGGTCGGACCGGTTGGACCGGATTTAACTATATTTATATATGTAATTAAATATAAGTAATTTATATATGATTTATATATGTATTTTATAGTTATATATAAAATTTAACTATATTTGTATATCCAACGTACTAATTTATGGTTTAACATCCCGTTTATACCCATTAAAATTAAAAAAAATCAAAATCCGGTCGAACCGGTCCGGTTTCCCAGTTCGACCACTGGTTCGGGACTAACCGGCCGGTTCGACCAGACAAAACCGAACCATAGCAGACCGGACCGACCACCTGACCGATCCCCGGTCGGACCGGCCAGTCCGATCCGATCTCAAAAACATTGCTTTCAACTATATTAACCCCACATTGATTATATAGTTTTACTTTCATGTTAGGTACATAAATTTGTATATGTGACAAACTAAAAAATAGGCCTACACAATGCAACGTCTTGTAAACTTCATTACATGCGATGCGACAGTAATAACGTAAAAGTTGAATGGTGTTTTAAGTTTCTAAAAACCTATTTATTATTCGTGTATTATAAACAAAAATAGCAAAAGATATACAGTTGAATTGGTTAATGATCAATTCGTCTACCTAAACTTATGTTCAAATCGTCTATCTGAGATTTTTTAGTTATACGACGGTAGAACTCACAAGCGAAATACAACAAAATCAAAATGCTATGACAAGTTTGACAATTGACAACTGTTTGGGTTTAAGTTTCAAACCATCGAGCAATCTCTGGTATAAGGGCATAGGATACATTAAGAGATCAAGTTGAGCTAACATATGGTATGATTAAACAAGTTGTAAAGGTTCCTTATATATTTATACGTGTGTTTATTATATTATATAAAATGATTATGAGTGATTATGTGTAGAGGAAAAAAAATTACCATTTATTTGTATATTTAGTAAGACATTGTGCACCCCTATTAAATTATTGATAGTTTTTTAAAGTGGTTATGAGTGTAGGAGAAAAAAAAATAATGATAAAGGTAAAAAATTATTTAATTGAGAGTTAGATAGAAAAAATAGTAATTTTTTATGTAATTATAAGGATAAAATTAAGGATTCTAGTGCGAATGCTTTAAATAATCGTTGAACTATATGAATAATACTTACCACAAAATTTTAAAAAATTCCAAACATGACACCTAAGTTGATGTTGAAATTGAAATTACTTTCAAAAACCTACATGAACTTAAAAAAAAATTCTTAGATGCACACTAGAAAACCGAAACATTTTAGTGACACAATTCAAGCGTGAAAGCAGAAAGAAAATAAATAATATTTGGTGACCCGACCTATAATTTCCCTCTTGATAGACATACAAATACCAAATCTTGTGATTTCAGTGTAAAATTATTAGTTCCACAATTACAAATACCTATAATTTCCCTCTTGATAGACATGCAATTACGGATAAGTGGACCCAATTAAGATAACACTTATCCTTCGAAACAGGGTTGTACATTGTCGTTCAAAAAAAAGTTCCGCAATTACGTCCTACGTTTTTGGACTATAGTAATTATAAATGTTAACATACAATTTAAAAGATATATGAAAGTCTCAATTTATTATTTGAACGACTTATACTAGTCAAAAAATGAATTTTGGTTAGCATTTACGTTTCTTACTGGTATTTAAGTTCTTAACAAACTTTTAATTTCATTTAATATATTAAAATAATTATTAAAAGACTTCTAAAATATTGAGAAATTTGCACAAATAGTACTTGTGGTTTGGTCCTATTACAAGTTTGGTCCTCATATTTTAAAAAATACAAGTTTAATCCAAACATTTGTAATGATTATAGCGCAAATGGACATTTTTCTAAATTGTTTTTGTTTATTATCTCTCATCCTTATTAAAAGATTAAACTTATATATTTAGCTCTACATTGAAAAAATTTAGTGAAAAATATTGGGTAATTGAGAGCTTGGGAGTAATATATAGAGTTACTCGAAATAAAGTGTTAGGTGAATAGTTCAAGGCAGAATTAATTAACTTCACTTCTCGAAATCAAAAATCAAAAGTATTAAACTTTTAACTTTTTAATGAGTTTTAATTTAAAATAACTTTATAAAATAATAATTAAATTATAATATTGTTTTAATTAGATCACTTATAAAAATTTTCTATCCCAATAATAAAAAATGATAAAAGTAGATATTGTGTGAATGTGTTTTTAATATTTAGCATTTGTTAATAGTTTAGTGTAATATATTCGGATTATTTACTAAAAATTAAAATGTTTTAAAAACCAACAACTATACTTCTGTGAGTAAGTAGTATTTTACCGCACGTGCATTGTGTCGGTATCGTATGCGGCGCGAAAAGTATGAAGTAACAATCGGTCCAACTTGTCTTCGAATTAAATTCATGTCGAATCGTAAAATAACTTGAAATTATAGCGTTAAACTAAATGTTTTATACTTTCCTGCATCTTTTCCAACAAAATTATATGAAAACGTAGGCGAAGTCAAAAGATACATAAGAACACACATAGATTACAATTGTATTGAGTCATGGTTACACTGGGAATCTATGAAATGAAACTTTACACCAATTATGCCATGTGAGGTCACGAATTTTGCCTTTATTTTTTATCCATGAATATGTAGCCAATTTAATTGAATCAATGACATTAACGCTATGTTCCCGAGTTCATTTAACGAGAGAAAAGAAAAGAATCGGAAGGAAAGATAAAAATTGTTGTGTTCCAGAGTTTTTTTTTAACAAAGGAAATGGAAGGAAAGTAAGAAAGTTGTGTTCCCGAGTTCATTTAAGGAGAGAAAAGAAAGGAAATGGAAGGAAAACGAAGCCTAAAATGAATCCTTCCAAATTGGAAGGAAATGGAGAGAAAAGAAAAGAAAGGGGAATGAAGAAAAAGAAAAGAAAGGAAAGGAAAAGAAAAGAAAATTTTCTTTTCTTTTATCTCGTTAAGTAAACTCGGGAACATAGCGGTACACGGGCAAGCCATATGACCAAATTGTTGCCATGACTATCACGTATGTTGGCTTCTTATCATTCATGCCGATCCCGCGTCCAATATTGCGCTAATAGAATAAAATCTGAAGACAAAAACCTACTAAAAATCTCTGCTCTTTCGCTATGTGATGTTTAACCATATTCCACCAGCGAAAGGGCATAGATTTTTTTAGACATCTAAACTACTAAAAATTGAATTGTCTAGTATTCAAATAATTTTTAACGCTTATCATTGAACTAGCAATCAGAGTGTCATCTAAAATCTGTGATTAAGTTGTAAATTAAGATAATTAATATTATATTT
The DNA here is from genome assembly GCA_025215565.1 of Flaveria ramosissima. Lineage (NCBI taxonomy): Eukaryota > Viridiplantae > Streptophyta > Magnoliopsida > Asterales > Asteraceae > Flaveria > Flaveria ramosissima. The sequence goes on from CM046036.1 coordinate 72,141,201, forward strand.
TACAATTTTACTTGAGTTAATTACACATATGGTCCATGTACTTTGGATAAAGTAATAGGTTTGATACGAAGTTTCTACTTTGTAACAAGTTTAGGTATTACATGTAACTTTTGTTAAATTTTGTGTTAGCTTTTGATGAAATGTTAGTACCCAAACATATCACTTTTATTAACCTTTTTATTAAATTATGGTGTAAAGTTAGATTTAACATTCAAACTCGTTACGAAGCTGAAAATAGGTATCAAACATGTTACTTTTCTTTTGCTAAGTACTCAAACTTATTATTTTTCTTAATCACAAGAATCATCTGTATACTTAACTCATATTATTTCTCATTGTTGGCATAAACGTATAATTCACCTTTTAAATATTTAAATAATTGTAATAAAAACACGTCCAAAACTTATTTATAAGTTGTTAGAGTTACGACTTCAAGTTATAATAATCGGATATTTATTCAACAACCTTTGAATAATATAAGGGAAAATCAAAAGAACGATCATTTTTATATACACGTAAGCTAGTGTTTTTAGCTATGTATAGCAATGAAATACGTAAACCACTATGTTTTTGTATCATCAAAATGTCTCGGGTTGTACACTTGTACAAATGTACAACTAGGGTCAACATTTATATAAAAATAACTTTTTTATGATAAAATATGTGAAACGATTTTAGGTATTTCATGATTATAAAGAGAGACGAGTATTAATGTACTTAAAAATTAGTCTCATATGTTCTTTAAACATGAATAGTAAATAACCACTAGATGTGTCTATTTCACCAAATTGTATTGAATTGCCTCGAGTGTTACACAAGCAAATGCATTTTTGATGAAACAAATAAAGTTAGGAAATAATCATGAACGTTTGTATGAGAAAGATAAATATTAATTTAAAACGTCATTTTCACATAACTATATGATTTTGATATGACTTAAGCTTACTAAAATGTGTCATTTTGTGTACATTTTGAATTAGATGATCAAAAGAAGTAACATACGAAAATAGAAAGTATTCTTATCTTATGTTCATGATATGTCGTTAGAGATTGGATTTGGCGACATGCTTATGTACTTGCGTAAACGACCCATGTGCTTAAAGTAAAAGGAGAAAGGTGTAATTTAGAACGACGTATGGGCACAATATGGCTATATAATCGATAGGGACATAAAAAAGCAAAATCTAATGGAAAATCTAAAACTTGAAAATTTTGGTCATGTAATGAGATGGTTTATTAGGTATGAGACTAGATATGAATTTAGTTTTAATTTTTTTAGGGTTGATATTGGTATTATATTAGATGATACCTGTGTTATTATCAAAATTTGTTTACATGTGAAATAGTAATATATTATATAATCTTAAAAACTAGAAGTGTAGAATTTGTTAGAAAAGTTAAATTTAGTTGAACTGTAGATATGTTAAAAGTGTAGTTGAGCGTTTGAGATTTCAAATAGAATTTTAAGATGAATTAAGATGGAGTTTAAGTAACGAACATCTCCACATGTAGTTTTTATCCAATATGATTATAAATACACACCCAACACTAACGAACCCCATAGATATTGAGTAATGGGTAAGTAATGAGTACGAGACACACTTTAAGATCATGTATGTTGATCGGGCTTATTAAAAACTGTCCCATACCTTACTGATTCCCATTGATCATCCACCCCTAGGACAATCCTCCATAAAAACATAGTTTTTTTTCACCACATGTATGTGTGAGAAGAAAACATTACTAATCTACCAGTAACCCATCAACTGAACTGCGTAATTGAACCAAACTAAAATACTTTGATACATTTAGTGCTTTTTTGAAAACCAGGTTTAACAGTTCGTTTTCAATACACTTGTATCCATCACTATAAACATCAAAGCACATTGAATATATAACCAAACCAAACTTTCTTAATAGAGCCACAGTATTTATTATTTAGTTTGATTTATAGGAGATGATTAAGTTTAAATGTACAGTTTGACTTTTGTAAGGCCCCGTTCTCGGAGACCTCACAGTTGGTCATTCACAGCATTAAATACATTAAACATTATAGATTTGCAAACTTAAGCAGCGGAATCATTTTAACAAAAACCATTCATTTCATTTTATTAAACCCTGTTGTTAAGCAATACACTATAGTTTGATCGAATACAAAAGAACTATTTTATTGCATTACAAAACAACAGAAATAATAGTTATGAATGGATGTCAGTCTTTCCCTGCCGAGTAGCTTCACACTCGTGCCATCCTCAGCAATATTACCTGCCAACTGAAAATGCATAAAAGTCAGCGTTGCTGAATGAGTTCTAGTTTTATAGGTAATAAAATACTCTTGGTATGTTGTATATGAAAATACTTTTTTCTTTTAAAATACAATTCTTTACTGTATATGCGAGCACGCATCAACTATATGGACAAATACTGTTCGTTCTTTTTACTGTATGCCTTGTTTATTCTGTTTTCTTTATTCTTTATCTTTCACTGTCTGTATGGACCAATGAGCAATACCCCAACTATATGCGTGATGGAAAACGGGTGATGAGCCATCTATATCCCTCGAAAGGGTAAACTATATCCCTCGAAAGGGTGAACTGTATCCCTCGAAAGGGTGCTGTGTACTGTATACAAGGCCGACCCAATCACCCAGGATACGCTACAAGGGTCCTGCCAATCTCCAAGACTGGCCCTGTGTGCATAATAGGGTAGCTAACCCGCAACACAGTTGAGCTAACGACAACTCGGTCGTGTACCTCCTATAAGCTTGCAAGACTTGTTAACATTTTATTAATGTTCCTCTTCTTTCTTTATTGCTCTTTCTCTTTATTATTACAATATACTTTACGTTACGATAATAAACATACCACGTAAAGTCACATTCTATAAATAATAATAATAATAATAGCAATAATAATAATAAGGAACAACCATAAGACAATCATAATCAATCATTATCATGCATGAACCCATCATTAATAAACCCTAGTCAACCTTGGTCAAAACCCTAAGGACACAGACTCCCAAAACATTCTGTAATAAATTCTAAGGGTTTAGGCGCATGGGCCCTATTTAGGCGCATGAGCCCTATTTGGACGTTTCATCACTATATAGGCGCATTAGCCAACACTTAACCATTTTTACTCTTAGGCGCATGACAATTCAGGCGCATGGAAACACTTAGGCGCATGGGCCACTTGGGCGCATGAGCCACCTTAGGCGCATGGGCCACTTTAGGCGCATGGGCTATACTTAGAAAATTCTAAGGCAATTTCAGACGCATGGGCTACTGTTCAGGCGCATGGGTTTATACTTAATTTTGTCTAAGGCATTTTTCAGGCGTATGGACCTTATTTAGGCGCATGAACCTTCTGTTCAGCTTGTTTCTAGAATGATTTCGAATCCAAACATCAAACCTATCTGTTCTAAGCTTAACATGGCTATTCTAAACATGAACAACCTATAAGCAACTAAGGACTAACATTCAACATGCATAATACATACGGGTAAACATACATAAACTTGTAAAAACATTTTAAATACATTTTCAGCCCCAAAGATAGTTAAAACAAGTAGAAAACCGGGGTCTAGAAACTCACCTGATGCAACTTTGGGTGTATCTTCCTTCTAACCCGAATGCAAATGAGTTCAAACACCTAGAACACCACCACACACACACACACGAGCACATACACAAACACATAAGCACATAAGCATGTAACCGAGATAAAACCCGTCATAAACACATAAAAACCACGAATTCTTACCTTGAATTCGACTTCTTCTTCTTCTTCTTTTTCAAAACCGAGAGTGTTTCTGCTTTCCTCCTTTCTCTCTCTAAATCCGAAGAAAGGGTGATGTGAAGTAAGGGTGGGCGGCCATGCCACCTTTACACCCACTTTTTCAAAGATTTTGTTCTTTTGGACACTTTTAGTCCCTCTACTTGGACTTTATTGCTTTTCTTTCTTTTATTCTTTATTTCTTGTCTTTTTAAAATAACCGGGTGTTACAACTTTGAACCAAATTATGTTTAATTCTGTGTTTGAATAATTAGTGAATTCGTAGCTTGATTAATGAGTGAATTCTATAGTCTTAACTTTTACCACATGAAAATACATTAAGTTTAGATCTGAGACCACAACCTTCATGCAATCATGCTGATTGTTAAACTTGTTTAAATTTTAGATAAAACTACTGTGGGTGGTCTCTCAACCTTTTAAAGGACCTCAAGACAAAGTAAACAAGCAAACCCCCCCCCCAACCCCACCAAAATGAGTAAAGCATCTAGTTTATTTTCTTTTACCTTTTTAAACAAAAAGATTTGTATTTTGGATTTTAACTCAAACTAATACTAAGTCTCCTGTGTTGCGACGGAGACGTAAAACCATGCCAAGTGGCACCAATGTCTTACCACCGTTAGCGACCACCAAAACCGAAAAAACTCGTGTTTAAAAAAAATGAAAAACTAAAAAAATAAAACCAAATGAAAAATAGACGTAAAAACGTTGAACCACGTATGTGAAATGTAAAACATTAAAAATAATAACTAAGTCGATTTAGGACCCGTACAGAGTGACAAAGCCATTAAACGGAAAGAAAATAGGTGTGATACTGTTGAACCACATGCGCACGTTACTACGTGTTAACTCTTAAAAGTTAGACCAAAATGTAAATGAAACAAAATTAAAAGATAAAAAGTATAAATGATCAAAGTTGAAAGTGAAAAATTACATGGGTTAAACTATAAGTGATATTAAAATATTGGGTTTAAAAATAAAAATTAAAAAAAAAAACAAAAACATGTACAATTTATAATGCTCATTATACAAACATTGATGCAACCTCAACTTAATAATTAATAATATTTAAATTAAATAGGATCAATTTGACTACTGAAATAACTTTTATTTTCTCAAGTCGACAAAATTAAAATGAGAATTAATAAAACAATTGAATGTTTTAGCCCCAAAACAAAATAACCTAAATTATTATAATTAGAATAGACTATTTATACAATCAAATAAGGGTCCCAATATAGGGACATCCCACCTGATAAATCGACACCCACCTATACGACACGTATGGATCCATACGCGGCGTATAGACATCTACAATAAATGCCAAACATTCCATGTCACATCAGAAGTTGCCGTGGAGGCTATATGCGTCGTATAACATTTTCAGACGACAAAACTGGCCAAGTCAAATCAGTCATTCAACATGGCTATACGCGTCGTATGGACCCATACGCCGCGTATAGGCCTGTGTCGTATGTGTGTTGGGTGTAGGTCCACCGACACCTATACGCGGCGTATATACTTATATTCGTCCTAATGAGATGGAGGAGCACGATCAGCGTTCCGAGATTTCGTTTATGCTTTGTGGACAGTCACATCAGATGTCCATTGAGCAGTTTGCCGTTATCTCGGGACTTTATTTTGAACCGTAGACTGTTACCCCTCTATTCACCGAGAATATTACTGAGATTGAGGAGACTCGATTGAGATTTTGGTGGCCTCAGATTGCCGAAGGTCTGTTTCAGAGGACTAAGGGCATGGTCACTAGCATTATAGATCCTCTCATTCGTTACTTGCATCGCATGATCCATCACGGAACGTGGCAAGAGTCGGGAGGGGTGTACTATTTTCAACTTATTTTACTTATATTGTTTACTTACGGGGAGCAGGTGCAACCTGGCGAGATGTTTGGCGGAGTATTTTGCTTCATATTATCATCGTCAGGAGCGAGGAGCGATGTACGACGGCGCGTACATCATGGTGATTGCACGTCTTTCGGTTATCTTCCTCGCTATCTTGCTGACATATCTCCTCTGATCGAGACGGTGAGATTAGATCGTCGTACATTATTCAGCATGCGTATTATACGCCAGATTCCGTGTGGCATACAATTCTCTCTTCGACCCGGGGAGATCTCGCAGTCGGCACCTGTTCAACAGCTTGGCGTTGACAATCCACAACAGCAATAGGAGCATATTCCGCATGATCAGCCGCCACACGACGAGCAGCCGCCAACACATCAGCCGCCACCTCAGCCACAGTTTCCTCGACATATTTATAGAGATGTGAGGCTGCCTGCACGTATGGAGACATTCATCCAGGAGATTGCTACAAGTTTTCAGGACCTGGGTCGTCAACTCGATGAGTTGAGGATCTTATGGATTAGCACGTTCAACTTGAGATTGCGCGAGCCCATGCTGCTGGTATTGATCCTCTGGAGTTGCCATCGCTTCGACATTAAACAGATTCGCTATAGTTTTTTATATTATTAATTGTAACTTTTTATTTTGTTATGTATTTGAAAACTTTATTATTTATATTATCATTTTATGTTTGTCTTATATGTTTTATTGGTTGATTAAGATTTAAAATTGTCGGTTAATAAGTTACAAAACATAACTTATACGCAAAATCTCAAGTTGAACGTGCAAATATAGTCGACACCATAACCTATACGCAAATTTTTTATAAAAAAATATATGTAATAATAACACAAAAATATAAACACTATAACCTATACGCCGCGTCTGGGTCCATACGCGGCGTATAGGTTCACCACGCTTCTCAGCAAAGTGAAGAAAAAAAATTGGAACCTATACGCGGCGTATAGCCACCCCGACAACTCGTCTGACATGTTCATGTTAGGGAATGTTTTCATTCCCTATATGTCGCGTATGGGTCCATACGCCGCGCATAGGGAATGAAAACATTCCCTGAGATTCCACCCTATACGCGGCGTATGGACCCATACACGGCGTATAGGATACCCGGGTGTTGATTTAAAATCATGGGGTGTCTAAATAACCTAAACCTTAAATAATTGGGGCTATGATTTTTTAGGACCCTATGTGAGAGCTTAAATTTTCTGTGTACATTAAAAAACTAACTAATTACCCTTATCAGGTTAAAAATAAAAACTTGACAACCGACAAATATAAAAACAAAATGCTTAATAATCAAAAACAAAAACTTTATGAAAGCTTTCTACCAAGTAGACGAGTAAACACGTTGAGGCCAAGCTGAAACTCGTCTTAATTAACTTGCGAAAGCTTGAGCTAAACTTTGATTGGTTCAAATGTCAATTGTAGAGTTTGAGCTTGGGTCAGATCTTATTATTTATTATTTATTCAACTATTTTATTTGAATGTATTCATGGTTATTTGTGTGTGTGTATATATATATATATATATATATATATATATATATATATATACATACATATATATATATATATATATATATATATATATATATATATGAATTTTTTTTATTAATGGGGTAAATTTACAAAATATATTAACATTTGGGGTAAAAAAAAAATTACTTAAGGGGTACCCGCCGGTGGCACCGGCGGGATCTCCCTCTGAACAAAACATTGAATGACATTGATGTGGACTGAACTGTCGAAACATTGAATTCAATGACATTGACCACCCAGAACCCGCCGGTGGGAATGGCGGGTAGGTGGTTAGGTCAAGACCGCAACCGTTTCCCTATCACCATTAAATACAAATAAAAAAAAATATTTTTTTCTATTATATAAACCACTAAACTCAACTCTCATTCCAAATTCCAAATTTACTCTTCACAATACACACTAAACTCTCATTCCAAATTCTTTATTTCTTATCAAACTCAAAGTTTTTATTCCATGGCGAACTGGGGTGTTACATCGGGTCCTTTGAATACGGAATTGTTGTTTTTGGTTGGTGAGCATAGAGCTGCTCATTATTTTCAGAATCCAGCGAGTGATGCCGGTATTTTGCGTCCTAGACGGGGGGACACCAATTTTTGGAGACTCATCAAACACAAGCCTATACCCAGTAATGTTATGCCTTATATAAGGATAGCGGGTTTTGGTGGTATTATTGATTGCGGTTACCGTAAGCTTGATGGTGGTTTGATTACGGCTTTGGTAGAGAGATGGCGGCCTGAAACCCACACGTTTCATTTACCTGTGGGAGAATGCACGGTAACCCTTCAAGATGTTCAAGTCTTATGGGGTTTACAAGTTGATGGTGATGCAATTACTGGCAGTGATGTGGCGATGAACAAAACTGAAATAATAGATTTGTTCGGGCGTTTGACAGGTTGTTTTCTTGATCCCCATCATATAGAAGGTTTAAAAATAAATTTGGTTGTCATTTTAAAAGAAATTGAAAAAGATTTCCCTACAAATGCCTCTATTGAGCAATGCCAGCAGCGTGCTCGATTAATAATATTATACATGATTGGGGCGACTTTATTCCCCGATTCATCTTCCAACTGGATCCATGTTAATTTTTTAACACATGTTGAAGATTTAGAAGAGTGTGGCCAATTAAGTTGGGGGAGTGCTACTTTAGCATGGTTGTATAGACAGCTATGCAAGGCAACAAAAATAACAGCTACTGATGTTAGTGGACTGTTATTTTTGTTACAATTATGGGCTTGGGAAAGGCTACCTACCCTTTCCCCGATTAATGACTTTAATCTCGACCCTAATACACCATACGCATTACCATATGGTGCAAGGTATGTTACAATCATGTTTATTCTATTTTTTGAATTTATATTTATTAATTTTGTTTAACCGATATTTGTTTTGAATTATATTTAAAGATGGCAGGGAGCAAAACTTAGCTATATTTCAACAACTCCGAGCTGCTTGAGCGCATATAGATCATCTTTACATTCGTTGAATAATAACATGGTATTAATTTTTAATTATTATTAATCACAAAATGTATATCATGAAAAGTTTAACAATTTAAACTTTGTTTTTTATTAGTTTAACTGGAGGCCTTATGATGAAATTATACACTGTCTACCTGAGATTTGTAGAAGTGGTAATTTATGTTGGAATAGTGATACATTTCTCATAGTTTGGGAATATATTGAGCCACACAATGCTAGCAGAGTCATGAGGCAATTTGGGATGATTCAAACGATCCCTAGAAGGTTACCAATTTCACAGCAGGAACATGTTCGACTTCACAATATATCGCGTAAAGGGGGGAGAAATAGTAATTGGGTACAGAAACATATTGTGTATATCCAAGCGTGGCATAATCGACATGCTACTGTTGTGAATGGAACCTACACAAATTCCACTGTTGCTTCAGAAGAATACATGCGGTGGTATATGGATCATACAGTTAGATTTGTAACGAATCCGGCCCATCAAGCCCAAAATCCCCATGGGTTCCAAAACGATGGACAAAATTTGGCAATGATGGTATTATTATTATTATTATTATTATTATTATTATTATTATTATTATTATTATTATTATTATTATTATTATTATTATTATTATTATTAACTTTTGTAGATGCAAGGAATGAGCCAGTTTTAAATGGCTGGCAATGAAACGGTTAGCAACTTGGCTAGCCAGTATTTGAATTTATCGCATGCTGATTATGGAGGTTATCTACCAGCTCATGTGATGGAAAATCCAGTTCATGTTCAACTTCCACCTGTCACTCAACGTTTACGTAGGAGGGGTAGAGGACAAGGACGAGGAATGATGGAAAATCTAGATCATGTAGAAGAACAACAAAATATGAGCCCACAAAATATGGAGAACCAAAATTTTCACGTGGGGCAAGACTTTGGATCACCACAATTTACCCCTCCCTTTCAACATAACTTTTTTTATGAGGGTAATTCAAGCAGTCATTTTCAAATGGGCACCCAAAATTTTGGTGAGGCGGGTCCCTCATCTAATTACTCATCCCCGCAAACTAATTTTTTAAACCTTTTTGACAATGCTAGTCCATTACCATATTACCCTCACTTCCAAGAGACTGGTGATGTTGTTGATCGGTTTTCAAATAATCCGTCAAACCGATTCGATTTAAATGATGAAGCAACCGAGACAGATGAAGAATCTGATGCTCCTAATCGTACTCGGCCTTCACAAGGATTTTAATTATTGTTTTAATGTTATAATTTTTGTATGGATGCTATGCAAGTTTTATCTATCAAATATTTTATCCAATTAGTCATCTTTATTTTATAAGGACAAACATAATAAACACAATAAACAATAACAAGTAGTTAATAAAAAAGATCAAACAATAACAAGTACTTAATAAAAAAGATCAAACACAATAAAAATAACATGTATCCTACGGTTGTGAGTTTCGACACGTACTCATGTTATGACCCGGTTGTCTACATATGGAACATTTACGTACAACGGGTTCATCTGGATGATGACGAACATCCATCTCATTATGTATCCTACGGGTGCGTCTCCTACCTCGTTTTGTTGTAACCTTTGATGGGTCAGCTCTAATCCTCCAACCTGGGTCTGTCCAGTAATCAGGATGACGAAGTGGGTAAAAATGCCCACTATACTGTTTTTGATAAGCTGCAGTAGTGTATACCTCATGCACAGTGTAAAAAGGTGACACACCCCTTTGTCGGCAAACAGCAATCGCATGTGAGCACGGGAATCTGAGCATTTGCCATTTACCACAAGTGCATGTTCTATCATTGAACTCCACAGTATAAACATTTCCACCAGCTTGATTATTATTTATCTTTGACAACACCCTGTATCTTGCCTCGTGGTGATCAAAATCTGTTATGATATGTTGCTGCCCAATAAGATCACGGGATTCAAACAAACGCCATAAACGGGGGGGTAAACCTGTGTTGCAAGATGTTGCAATTTCCTGGTGTTTTCTGTATTGCTCAACTGTTTTCTCAAACGTGCAATTAATAATGGCTTTAATTGGCATAAGCCTTACTCCCCGCAGTGTGTTGTTAAAACTTTCAGAAATGTTTGTCGTTAGGTTACCCCAACGACGTTGATTTTTATCATGTACAATCGTCCATTTTCTTTCTTTGATAGCTTTTAAATATTCCCAAGCTTCAGGCTTAAGACTTTGCATTTCAGCTACAAATAAATCATACTTCCTTTGTTGGGAGGTGCTTCCAATCAACCAACAAATCTTTTTTAAAGTAGACACCTTGAACTTATGCATCATGTTACTACGCACGTGTCGAAGACAAAATCAATGAACCACATTGTTTACCATATCTTCAACATTTTGCATAGCGGTGATAATACCTTTATGTCTATCAGAAATAACACACAATTTTTTCCCCCTTCCAACAAAATCATGATGAACTCCAACATGGGACCACAAGTGCTGCAAAAACCAACTCCAACTATCTGTCGTTTCTTCGTCAACGATGACATAAGCTACAGGCACTACGTAGTTGTTTGCATTTTTAAAAACTGCAATTAACATCTTAGCTCGATACGATCCCTTCAAAAACGTACCATCAACAGATATCACAGGTTGACTATGCTTGAATGTGTTGATTACCGGACCAAATGCCCATAACACATACTTAAACATATGATATTGAGATGAACTAACCGGATGATGTAACCATTCCACAATAACTTGGTTTGTTTCTTGTAGAGCATTGATGTACCTTGGAAGTTCTTCAAAATTACTGTCCCAAGTACTGTATATTATCTCAATAGCAGCCTTTCGAGCTCTCCACGCCTTATTATACGAAACATCAACATTCAACGTGTCTTTAATGTGTGCCTGAATTTGCTTGACTGGAAAAGTAAGGTCTTGGCGAATAAAGTGGATGATGCGATTTACAATATCTCTAGATTTCAAACCTCTGTTGTTGTTGCCAACAACACTACCAAAGCAATGTGTGCATTGACCCATCTAGATATTCTCCACATGTTGTGATGTTTAGGCTTGGTAGCGTACACAAACCAACTACATTGAGGACCAATGGGAAGATCACTGCTATAATTAGGGCTAGTTGTGTAGCATTTTGCTCTATATGCATCACTTTTACTTTCAACAACAAACATTTCCCGGTTACGTGCAACATTCCATAATCGGACCGCATGCGTTAAATCATATTTTGATTTAAAGAACATGCCGACATGGATTTCTTTTGTTTCTTCATTCCATACATCCATGTAGTCTTCATCATCAAAATCAGTAGCTTCATAATCTTTTAATTCTCGGGGATCTTCAGAAAAGGTCATCTCTCCGTAAGAGATACCTTGATTAACCACAAAATTATGGTGCTCACTATTTTCATACCCATCTTCATTATCGGTTGATTCATCACGTGACGGAACGGATTCGGAATCTTTACTTCTTTGTGAACCATCATCATCCGAGTTATCAAACCCTCCGTGTTCATCATCATTTAGATCAACATTTGATTGATGAGTTGAAATATACCCCATGTTAAAATTGCTTGATGGACCGGCTTGATGATCACGTGAACTTGCATTGACTGGAAAGGTAGTAACTGTTTGTGTAGGTGATTCGGATACAGAAAACCCTCGTAGAAGATCCATACAATTTGATTGTTGGAGTGACATTATTGGATCCAAAATTACGTGAATATTTCCAATGAAATTTTCCACATATTCTGCCAATTGATACAATACTTCAAGACTCGAGTCATTAAAAATTTCTGATGTTTGAGAAAAACCACCGTACGTGTAAAATAGTTTGAACCTCAAATTATAATATTCTCGTGAAAGTTGAAGATGATCGTAAATGAAATCAACAAACGAATCGTACGAAATTTTTTGAATAACAATAGTGGTACTTCTGGTAGAAGCATCACATATAACATTTCCGTTCACAAAAGAAACATCACCACCCCAGTATATTTGGATAAAATAAGGTCTAGACATGATGAAATTTGTTGGTATGAAAAGGTTTTCGTTTAAGTTGTTTGAGGATGGGTTATTAAGTGAAGATAATGTGGTTGTAGGGTTGATGGGTTGTAGAAAGGTTGATGGGTTGTAGAAGGGTTTCGTTTAGAATGAATGTTTAGTGGGTTTGGGTTTATATAACAGATTTTTTTTAATGTGTTGAAGGGTCGAAACCCTAACCACCTACCCGCCATTCCCACCGGCGGGTTCTGGGTGGTGTCATTCAATGTTTCGACAGTCCAGTCCACATCAATGTCATTCAATGTTTGTTCAGAGGGAGATCCCGCCGGTGCCACCGGCGGGTACCCCTTAAGTAATTTTTTTTTAACCCCAAATGTTAATATATTTTGTAAATTTACCCCATTAATAAAAAAAATTCATATATATATATATATATATATATATATATATTTGTTATAAAAATATATATATTTAAAATAACTAAATAAAAGGTATACAAATAAAGAGCCCTTTTAGTCTTACGAGACTGCTTGACTTTAATATGTGAAGCTTTCTTAAACTTATTTATTAAATAAGCTCTATTTAAAATTCAAACTCATTTAAGCTTAACTCAATTAAGTTTATAAACGAGCTAATTTTATGTAGTTCACGAGTGTCTCTACTCGTTACATCCTTGCTACCATGGAGCTAATAGGAAAATGAAGTACCTTATAGAAAGGGGACATAAAAGAACCCCACCAAAGCCCACAGGGAAACTAAAGAATAAAGGAAAAGAAAGTACCTTTCAGAAAGGGGACATGAAAGAACCCCACAAAGCCTACAAGAAAACTTAAATTTTTTGAGCCTAAAATTTCAAACTAAAATTCATTATAGAATATTTTTATAAGGCCTTAAATCCATCATAAGGTTTTCTAACCGAACTAAAACCGAGACAAACAAGAATTAACCAAAATTCGATTAGTTAAAGGTTTGTAAACACAAAATATTTCAGTTTCAGTTAGGTTAGGACTCAAAACGAACTGAATCAACATGTGTATGTAAAGAGCGCACATTGTAGTTAGAAAGGAAAGAAAATGTAAAAGAGAAAACGTCAGGCAAACATAAAGTTTATGTGGTTTCATTGATAATACCACATTGACCACTAGTGTAATTGAGTATTAAAAACATGTTACATTTCAGTAATGCCGGTGGGTTGGCCCATGCGATACATAAGTATTTAGAAGGCTCTTTTAGAAAACGTAATCTAGCTTGATATGACTTAAACATTAGTTATAAATTAAAAACTATTGTATAGATCATTTGTATCATACACAACAAATATGTTTTAGACATTCTAAACTTTAAAATGAATTATAAAATTACCTTTTTTTTGAACGACAAAATTTTATTACGAAACTGGTCTAGCAAAGGACTAAAACCCCAATGAAAGAAAAGAAAGAAGAAGAAAACTAAACATAACAATAGCATATGCAACAAAAGAACATGCAGATAGAACTAAGTTAAGGATGAAGTGAAGTTGCTCCTGAAACTCTAGTTTACTGCCTTCTCCTTCATTCTGTTATTTACCCATAAAATGCTAAAAATTTTGATATTTTCAACAATCCCTCCTACTCCTGTATTCTTATAACTAAATAAAATTTTATTTCTTGCATTTCAATTGACAAGAATGATAGCCTAAGGTGCTGTTTGTTTTTCTTCAAAAGCTCTTCCCCACCTCTTCATCTGCGCGCACGCAGACGCGGGAAGAGGTTTTGAGTGCGCAGACCGTTTGATTTTTGGAAGACGTTTCATTAAAAAACGTCTTCCTGACGTCTGCATGGAGAAGATGTGGGCTTACCACTTCTCAACCTCTTCTCACATCTTCTCAACTTTTAACATAATAAACTTCCTTTCAAACCCATTAACATCATACATCTCATCTCCATCCTCCTACCACTTGAACCTCATCCCCATCCTCCCTCTCACCACCACCGCCCCACCTCCCCCCACCGGTCGGACCTGCGCCGCCCCTCCCTCCGGCGGCCGCACCTGCGCGGACCCTCCCGCCGCCTGCAGCCCTCCACCTCCTTCCCTCTCACCACTGCCGGCCCCCCTCCCCCCACATTTGCACCTGTGTCGTGCCTCCCTCCACCGGCCGCACCTGCGCCGCCCATCCCTCCGCCGGCCACACCTTCGCCGCCCCTCCCTTCGCCGGCTAGGTTCATTGGATTCTTGCGAAGCAACATCAAATCACGTAAAAAAGAAAAAGAAATGAAGTGGTTATGGTGAAATCAAATACTTAACACCAGTTTGATTTGGTTCTGTTGATACTATCTTTAATTGTTATTAGACAATTCATAATCTTATTTCGTTTAAGCAATCGTAGGTCAAGACAATTTAGAGATCGAGAACCAGAATCCCTCGAACTAAATATTTGTTTTCTTGACTATGAATGTGTTGCTTTTTATTATACTCCCATATGTTTACAAGAAAGAGCTGAGATCTCAATTTGAATGTTGAATTTTAAGGCTTCATTCTTATGTCTGCAAGTGGTATAGGTTGTTAGTGGTGTTTTGAGCATTTTTTTTAATTTAAGCATCTCGATTGATCCTACATGATTTAGGAAAATTAGGGAGTATTTTTAACTTTAGAACTCCTTTTTTTCTTTTGGTTCCAATGTTGTATAAATATGGTATAACACTTCCTATTATGTTATCTAAGCTCCCCTATCTAATTCTTATGCGTTTGGATATCCAATTTGGCGTTTTTAATGTATTAGTTGTTTTTAGAGTTTAAAAAATTAATTTAGTTTAATTACAGAATATTTCAGCATTCTGCAGATGTTAAAAACAAACAGTCTTTTTCTTGCAGACAGCACCTAAATCATCTTCCGTTTATCCAACCGATTTGTGTAGCTTAATTACATCTTTGTTCACAAAAGCATATATCGAGGAATATTGCACCGCTCGCAATTATCAAATTACCTATCTCAAATGTTTTACGTACTACTACACTAAATAGTAAACATATTTTACTTGATGAAAAAACACGATACTAAATATAAAGAAATAAAATACGTTACAATAATAATTAATTTATAGTTTGTCTTTTAGTAAATTTATTTACATTTACATTTATATTCTAATTAATAATCATAATAACAACTTCTTTTGTATTTAACCAAATGTACTCATTCTTCCACCTTCACACACTCAAAATCCCCAATCACCCAGTCAAGTTTCTTCAAAACCCATCTCAAATCCCCCAAAATCCCCAATACCCACATCAAATCTCATCTTTTTAACCATCAAATCCATCAAATTCAATCAATTTCCCACCAGATCTAACCCTAATCGACCCAATGGGCAAAGGTGGAGCTTTGAGCGAAGGTGTATTGAAAAAGATCATACTTTCGTACACCTACGTCGCGATCTGGATCTTCTTGAGCTTCACTGTGATCGTCTACAACAAATACATCCTAGATCGGAAGATGTACAACTGGCCGTACCCGATCTCACTCACCATGATCCACATGGGGTTTTGTTCTTCGTTAGCGTATTTGCTCGTGAATGTGTTCAAGATTGTTGAGCCTGTGCAAATGACTCGCGATGTGTATCTGAAATCAGTGGTTCCAATCGGTTTGCTTTATTCTCTTAGCTTATGGCTCTCGAATTCTGCTTACATTTATCTCTCTGTTTCGTTTATTCAAATGCTTAAAGCCCTAATGCCTGTTGCTGTTTATTCGATTGGGGTTTTGTTTAAAAAGGAGAGCTTTAAGACGCAAACGATGAGTAATATGGTGTCGATTTCGTTTGGGGTTGCGATTGCTGCTTATGGTGAGGCTCAATTCAACACATTTGGTGTTGTGTTGCAATTGGGTGCTGTTTGTTTCGAAGCGACTCGATTGGTTTTGATTCAGATTCTGTTGACTTCAAAGGGGATTACATTCAATCCAATTACATCACTTTATTATGTTGCACCTTGTTGTTTGGCTTTCTTATCAGTCCCATGGATGATTGTGGAGTTTCCTAAGTTGAGGGATACTTCAAGTTTCCATTTTGATTACTTTATATTCGGGACGAATTCGATTTGTGCATTCGCGTTGAATCTTGCTGTGTTTTTGCTTGTTGGGAAGACTTCTGCTTTGACTATGAATGTTGCTGGAGTTGTTAAAGATTGGTTGTTGATCGCGTTTTCTTGGTCCGTGATTAAAGATACTGTCACACCCATCAATCTATTCGGTTATGTGATTGCTTTCTTGGGGGTTGGTTATTACAATCACGCAAAGTTACAGGCGCTTAAGGCTAAAGAAGCGGAAAAGAAGGCAGCACAGCCTGATGATGAATCTGGGAAGTTGCTGGAGGAACGAGACGGTGAAAAATCGAGCAGAAAATCAGAGGCTGATAACTGATGAGAGATTTATTAGGTACTAAATTATTAGGTACTAAATTATGTCGTTCGTATGTCTTATTTATAGTTTCATGTTTATCTTTTGTCACTTGGTGTTCTTGGGCTTTTGAGATTGAGGATTTTGTCTACGTGACTATGAGGAAATTATTTTGATATGTGCTACAATATTTATAATCCTACATATGTCTTATACCATCGTTTTATCTTGTTAATGATTTTTGATAGTCTGATCTATTGTGTTACTATATGATGAACATTTGATTCTTGAAAATATTTGTTTGGGAGTTGTAGGATTAATAGGGTCTTTACTGTTTAGGATTGCTTATTAAAACTGTTTATTTGATTATTGCGCTCTGATACAATAGTGAACTCTTTTGAGAGTGTTTGTGATTGCTTATCTGATATTTGTCAGCAATATAATCTGTTTTTTAACGTGATAAACGCGTAAAAGTTCATATCTTTTGTGTTTTTATTTTGGTAAATTGATGAAATAGCCTAGAATTTGGTCTTTAATGAATTAGTCATATGCTGCTTCTTAGTGTTTGTCTTCTTTACTGTTTGGTTTGATACTGATTCTACAAAATGTTCCTCTCTGGTGCCAGTTTGTTTTTGTATGAATCTTTTGTTGTTTACTATGGTGTTTTGGAAGAAACCAAAATGTGTATTTTGGTTCTAGTGATATTTAAATGAAAGATATTGTTTTTTACTAATACGCGTGTCGCTCTGGCTGCGGCTTGTTTATTGTTTATGATTTTTTGTATTATGAAGAAATGATGAATAATTCTCTTCTACATCAAATTTTTGATGTATTAGGTTAGCAAGATGACATGATAGAAACATGAACTGATCATTGTATGAGCATCCTGCATTAGGGATTTAGAAGGTAAAAATAATAAAAAGAATAAAAATTTGGTAGAAAAGCCTGCAAAACCTGGAAAGATTGGTTTTTAGGATCCGGATCGGTCTTTCTGATCCTAGGACTGGGACATGGCCAAGGCTCGGGCCGCGCTCTGACAGTGACTAGTTTTTGTACACCAGTTGGGTTCTAGTGATTATAGCATTGTGAAGGACTAGGTCGAGCCAGAACACCGCACCATTTGAGCAAGTTTAAAGTTTCGGACTGGGTTGGTTAAGGGTTGTTCTCAGGTCTGGTTTGGTTTACACCGACTCGAAGGTTAAACAGTCGGTTTGATTTAAGATCTAGTGATTTGATCCTTTTGGAAAGAGTTTTTGATAGGAAACACTTATAATATGTACTAAAAGTTTGGTTTAGTGATGTATTTAATATTCACATGATGATGATGACTTTTGAGTGGGCCCTGTTGGCCCAAACAAGAATCCAACATCAATTAATAGGTACAAAAGATTTAAATTTACTTGGGCCCATACACCACACATGAGTACATGACTATCCAGAATTTATATTTTATAGTTTCTGAATTCTTATAAAGATGACATGATGTCTTGTCTGAAAGTAAGATAACATGTCTGATGGTCAGAATGAGTAACTACTTGTATGGATATTGGATCCGCAAGTCGGGTTTGGTTGATCTAAAACACATTTTGTTCGATGTTTAATAATTTGTTCGTAAATAATATTTTAGTAAACATGTAATGGTTGTTGAAAGATGGGGCTTTAGACTCGTAACCCTATTAGTTCGATAATCTTACGAATATATTCACTTTCTAATGCTGATACTGAATCTTTTTGCCGTTAAATAAAATCACGTGTCTTCACTTGAGGGGCATTTTAGTCTTTTATTCTTTTCTCTCTTTCAACCCATCGCAGTCTAAGTTACTTGCTTGTCCCACTAGCTCCTCCGAAGATCTTTCCCACACGTCCCCACAAACGTACTAATAAGAGAAATCAACGTTGTGTGTGTTTGCGTGGTTCTCCAACATTGATCAACACCTCAACGACATCTTGATCTGTGTCAGAATGGTAAGTTAATAACTAAAGTCGGGATTTTTTTTGCCCATATGTCTTCTAGCATCATAGGCATGCCCTTTTGTAGAGTTTTCATGTCATTTTTTTACAAAAAAGTTTGTCTAATATAAAAAAATTAAAATAGTTGCTACAACCTCTTTTCCTTGTTTTTTTTCTTCACAAGCTTAGAGGCCATTGTCAGAATCACTTAGACTATTAAACTGATCAAGATCAACATTAACAACATATCATCATCATCATCATCTATATTATCATTTCTTGCAAATTTCTATACCCATGTTCGCAGTTGATTTAGATTTTTTCATGTCAACTTCCACATCTTTTACCGAGTTATCATCATCAACTTTAAAATTATAATTTTCAAAATCAACAAAAGCTTAATCCTCCCTTGATCCTTAAACCATGTTTGGGTCATCAATAACTTAAACCTCAACCATGTTTTCATCAATATTTTCTTCTTTTTGAACAAGTGTTGTTCAAATCGCGATTAATCCCTCTAGCTAATTGCTAGCTTGCCGTTGCAGTTTTAGCTAATCACCACATTAACCGGTCAAATGACAAAATCACTCAAAATTGACTAACAATCAGCGAATCGGAAAATACTGATCAAAATTGATCAAAACTGAAACCTTATATATAAATATTTGAAAAATATTTTGTGTATGTGTGTTTATATATACATAAATTTGAATAATTACATATATAAATTCCAATCCGAATATTTCTGAATTAATCTCTACTAGTACATCATCTCTTGAGTGGTGCCTAGTGATTTCTACAGCCATGTTTTGAATTGAATGTTCATGATCATACCTTTATTCTTCATGCCACTCAAGAATTAGTTGTCTTCAATATGAACCAATCTAGGCATTAAGGAATCAAAATACGACATTTTATACTTTTTTCGGTCTTCGTCTTACAATCTTTAAAGTATGATACTTTATAAAATTTTAGATTCTCTGCTGCGACGTGTTTATTTTATTTTCCATGCACATTAACGTATCAAACATTACCTATTAATTCATTCACGAAGTTAGAACATGAATAACATGATTTCCATTTTCCAGAAACATGATACAAACAGTAATAAATATATATATTGTAAAATTTTATTTTGTGAAAACTTTAATTTAATCAAAACAAACTATAAACACATTATAAAGCAAGTTTCTATTCGTAGCTACAATTTATGAGAATTTAGAACCAATGGTGGTACTAAACAAACCTAGGGCTCTTTGTCTTGCTCAAAATAAGGTTGTCGGACATGACGCCTTCAAGACATACATCTTAGAAGGTCGTGTCATGAAGGCAAAAGATAGGAAAACGTTAGGGGCGACATGGGTTCAAGTCGAAGCTTAGGATATCTGCACACTCGTCGTATAATTGAAGGATGAAGCTTGCTCCAAGAGAGATCATGTTCAGGTTTTATATGGAAGAAACATATACGAATATCAAAGCCAAACTTAAGTCATGATATAGCCCAATAACTTCATAATTAACTTGAAAACATAATGCAAGATGTTAATAATGCTGGGAATTAATCGAAGCTATACGAAAATATTTTGCATAAAAACACGAGTAAAACGAATATACGAAGGTAAAATGTTACATCACCAAAAGGAATTACAGAATTTGGTATTGAATTATCCAAGTATTGGTAGTAGTATTTAAAGGATCTTATGTATTGTTTTTGAATTAATCCCATCTTGTTTTCTGATGTTTCTTCAAATCACTTGCATGAGAGATACTTCATTGTTTGATCTCCATATCACCCAACATGCCTTATTACTCCTTTTTGATTTTAGAGACCTTTAGCGAATCGATCCAAACAAGTAAATCACGCGGATTTAAATGAACTGGCTCATGAATATCTAACCATTTGAGCTTACCTTGATGATTCTATGGAAAATTAAACCACACTTGTCTAAAGTTTTCTCTTGAATCAGAAGTAACTTTCAAAGTCATATGATATAATATGAATTTTAGTTTCAAAAGTTAAGCTGTTTATGGTGGGAAAGTTGCATGTAGTGGTGTCCTTTACGACCGATCCACGTTCGGACCTTTATCAATTTTAAAGGTGCCCTTTTTACTCTCTACAAATTTATCCCTTATCAAAAGACAAAAACTGAATTTCTCTATTTCTGAAGCTTCATGTGGTGAGAAAAATAAAACACAAAAGAGTTTTTTCGCTTGAAGAAAAGTTATAGAGACCAAAACTCATTTTTCTTTTATATATATATATATATATATATATATATATATATATATATATATATATATCTATATATAATATCTATATATATCTATATCTATATAATATAATTATAATATATATATATTATATAATATATCTATATCTACTCTCTCTCTCTCTATCCTATCTATCTCTAGTTCTATAGTTTATCATAGGGTAAAGTTATCTTGAAAACCATCTTTTTTTGTAAAAACACTAATAAGCGATGTGAGCCAAACATTTCTTATCCCATTTAAGTCACATGCCATTTCCTCATTTTTCTTAAAACATTCATACTTTTCACCACGACTCATTTTATCAAACACAATTCCACCCTTACTTTTCGTATTTTTTTCTCTTTTCAACGCCTACCATATTAATATACTTTTTTTAAAAAAGTCATTCACCTGTTATTTATATATGTGTAAATCTGGTTATACACATGTCTAATATTAGATTTACACATGTGCAAATCCGGTACTACACATGTGTAAAACAAATTCCGTAAAAAAGAGTTTTTTTTATTTTTTATAAATTTTTTTAATTTTTTATGAAGGAGGGAAACTAGAGATATATTTTTGTGTTTTTAATTACTTATTTTCATGTTATTTTTTGTTTAATAATTTTTTATTATGTTTTTATTAATTACCATTTTGCCATTAATAATTAGTGGCTCATTTTACTTCATAGAGTTCTAAAAAAAATAGAGTTTTTATTTGATCACGCCCATATATATATATATATATATATATATGTATATGTATTTATATATATATATATATATGTATATATATACATATATATACATATATATATATATGTATATATATATATGTATATATCTATGTATTATATAGTATATATGTATATATATAATATTATTATATAACATATATATATATATATATATATAGATAGATATCTATATAGATATATATATGTAGATATACATAATATATATATATGTATATATATATAGATAGATATATATATATGTAACAGAGATAGTCTATGTATCTATATAGACAGAGAGAGAGACAGATAGACATGAGATAGAGTGAGTGGAGAGAGAGAGAGAGAGATAGAGATAGATAGAGAGAGAGGGAGATATGTAGAGATATAGATATAGAGAGAGGGGATATAGAGACGAGAGAGAGAAGTTAGAGACAGAAGATGAGAGAGAGAAGAGAGTCGAGGAGAGAGAGAGATAGATCTCAGAGAGAGCTAGAGATATAGATAATATCTAGATAGGGAGAGAGAGATCTAGATAGAGTAGATAGATCTCTGTAAGATAGGAGATTCGGATTCTCTTCATTAATTGTTCTCTGTCTCTGAGACAGAGAGAGTATATCTAGGTCTGTATAGTGTATATAGATACATAGAGAGATCTAATATATCTCTATAAATAGATATATAGATATATGATAGTATATATATATAGATAATATAGATATATATACACAGAGACCTATACAGATACATAGAATATATACATATACATATATATATGTAATATACATATATATCTATGTATAATATAATATATGTAGTATATATAATATATATATCTATATGGATATATATACGATATAGATGGTATAGATATATAGTATATATATGTATAGATAGATATATATATATTACATACAGATAGATATATATATATATATTAAATCTATATAGATATAAATATATAGATCTATATATATATAACTAGATATATAAGATATAGAGTATATGTATATAGATGAGGTATATATATGTATAGGAGATATAGATATATGTATTATATGTATATATATAGATACTATAATGTATAAGTTAGAGGATATATTATAAACAGTATATAGATATGTATAGATATAGTGTATCTATATAGATAGAGAGAGATCTACATAGAGACATTACATAGAGATAGATATATCTATGTAGATCTATAGAGAGAGAGATGATATGCGGAGAGAGATAGAGAGAGGGAGTCTCTAGAGAGATGTTATAGAGAGACAGAGAGATAGACCTAGATCCATAGATCTCTGATAGAGATCTCTAGGGAGAGATAGGGTAGAATCCTCGAGAGAGAGATGAGAGAGAGGAGGAGAGAGAGATAGAGAGAGAAGAGAGAGAGAGAGAGAGAGAGGAGAGAGGGAGATAGATCTATGTAGGGAGATCTATAGAGATCTGGAGAGATATAGAGAGAGATCAGAGAGCGATGAGAGAGATCTGAGAGAGAGGGAGGAGAGAGAGAGAGAGAGGAGATCTCTCTAGAGAGAGGGAGATCTAGATAGCTCTATATCTAGATCTATGAGATCTCGAGAGAGAGAGGGAGAAGAGAGATATGGATAGAGAGAGACTATGAGAAAGGTCTTGGGTGACTCGAGATAGAGAGAGATAGGAGAGAGAGGGAGAATTCGAGGAGAGAGAGAGAGAGGAGAGAGAGTAGACTCGAGGAGAGAGAGAGAGAGAGAATAGAGAGGAAGATATGACAGAGAAGAGAGAGAGAGAGAGAGAGGAGAGAGAGAGAGAGAGAGAGAGCGAGAGAGAGAGAAGACATAGATAGAGAGGGAGAATAGGGAGAGATGGGATATCGATATGGTCTAGATCTCTCTCTCTAGAGATAGGTTGGAGAGAGAGAGAGAGATAGAGACAGAGAGAGAGAGAGAGGTAGGGAGAGAGAGAGAGTAGAGAGACAGAGACAGAGATATCTCTAGAGAGAGAGAGAGAGAGAGAGGAGAGAGAGAGAAACAGAGAGAGAGAAGAGAGAGATGAGAGAGAGATAGAGATAGATCTAGAGAGAGAAAAGACAGAGACAGAGTACTAGAGATAGATACATCTACAGAGAATAGAGAGAGATATGAGAGGATAATTAGATATATAGATACAGATATATCTAGACATAGATAGAGGAGACATATATATAGAGATATATATTAGAGATATAGAGGTATGATAGATATATATATATATACATATATATATATATATGTATATATATAAAATTCAATCTAAGCATTTTATATGTGTGTTTTGTAGTTCTATATAAAATTTAACATAATCTAATGTCCAATATTCCAATTTATCGTTTAGCTAACTCTTAAACTCATTAAAATTCAAAAAAAATTTAAAAACCCCTGACCCGGTCCGCCCCCCAAACCGGGAGGAACCGGATGGTCGAACCCATCGAAAACGAACCGGGGCTGCTCGGATCGCCCCTGTTAGTTCCCGGTCGGACCGCCGAACCGAGCTTTTAAACCATGTTAAGCACCGATTCTTATAACAAGGAAAGAAGCTTTGTTTCTTCAAAAACTAGTTACCAAGTTCCCAATTAGATTAAACAGTTTTGTTTAATTAGGTTTGCTTTTAGAAAACTTACGCTTAAGGAAAATTTCTACAAAATTTGTGAATCTAAACTCTCTTACAACTTGGTTGCATAAAATTCTATTCATAATATTAAAACTCTAAAGTTCAATCTTGTTGCATTCAAGAAACACCTTAAATTTGGTAGCCTAGTAAATATAACATATTTCCTCTCTAGCAACGGTCTTAAGTTTGAATCTTGTTCTCAGATGCTGTTGTTAACAGAGCACGTATTAAATTTAGTAGCATAGCGAATATAACATTATAGAGTTTTTGTAAGTATTTTTCTTATGAAGATAAAATACTCATAACCCTTAAAATTAAGTTCATCAGAACACTTAACAAATATGATTCAAAGTTCAACCTCAAGGCTAGTTAACTTTGCCATGCATCTAACCCCATTAAACACTAAACGAACTTCCATTTATATGATTATTTTTTCACATTACAAGGAAAACTGACAATATAAACAACAAAACACACCATCTCAACACCAAATATTATTATTATTATTAATCAAACCACCTCCACCATTTCAGTTGCCTTATCATCCTTTTTGTTCCAAGCTGCCACCACAAGATACACTACTAAATTGATCACACCCAAAATCGCCAATAACCCATAGAAACAATCTAATCTCCCATGGTCTATATCGTCCGCGAGCCACCCTTCTCCGCCATGGCTTCCCGTCACCTTCTTCACCACCGACACCAGAAAACTGCTCATGAAAAACCCGAGTGAAAGCGTGGACAAAAAGAGCCCCGTGCTCATTGTTTTCATGCTTTTTGGTGATCTTGTGATGAAGAAATCTAACTGACCGGTGTATATGAACGCCTCGCCCGAGCCCACCAAAAAGAATTGTGGGATGAGCATGAATACGCTTATTGGTAGAGATTTTTCTGTGGTGGATCCACCAACAGATTTGGCCACTGACAGTCGTTTCATTTCAACCAGCGGGCTGCAGCCATTCCTAAGGTTGAGAGGATCAACCCTAGAGCCATTCGTTGTAGATCGGTGAAACCTGGTGTTCCTTTCCATTTCTTCCAAAATGGGATGATCAAACAATCGTAAACAGCGCAAGTGAGCAATATCGCGAGCACGAAAAACTGCGAGGGACCCTGCGGGGATATTGAACCCTCCGATGGATCGTTCCATCGTGGATGCTTGCTCAACTGAGAAAGTGATCATTTGAGCGTAAGCGGTCCAAAACAATATGGTTGTTGCCCAAACTGGCAACAACCTGACCATCATTTTAACTTCCTCGACCCTAGTCACCGTGCATAACTTCCATGGATTCGGGGTCGAACCCGAGCCAGTTTTTACAAAATCACCTTCAGCTACAATAGCAGCCTTGTCCAAACACCTAAAAAAGAAGAAAATTTAGGTTGAGATTTAGATTGTGTATTATATATCAAAGTTACTATCATATATTATACTTTCTTAATTTCGCAAATTAGTCAATCCGTCAGATGTAACTTTAATATATAAAAGTCTCTCAATTTGTAAAAGTTACACAAATTAAGAAGTCGCTAGACTATTTTTTTAATGTTAATGTCCATAAACAAAACATGTTTACTTTTAATTTTTAATAATTACTTACTCTTAAATTCGTGAACTTTAATAAAGTGACTATCAACATTTTTGCAAATGAAAATTATATCATTTTACTTAACCAACTTTGATAGTTAATAAGTTATTGTTTTAATTTTTTTTAAATGCATGAGTTTTATATAAGTTTAAAAATCTAATACACAAATGCTAGTTTAGTGGTTTTCATGTATTTTCAAAAGTTAAAAGATTTTAATATATTAAAACAGGCTATATGGAATATTTTCAAAATATTAAGAGAATATACTTAATTTTTTTTAACTTTTATGGTATTGACCCATAAAAGAATAATTGTTGTAAAACACTAAAATTTAATACATATATGCTAAATCAATTTTCTATATTCAACATCAGGATGTAATAATATTGTTTTTGTTAGTTATTTATATGCATTAATATTATCTATACTTAAATATGATTTCTTTAAAAGTTACCGAAATTGATTTGTATGATGGATCCTTGAACCCTCGGTAGTGTTTTCATAGAACATGCCCATGTCATAAGGAAGATCCATATTCCTCTTTCGTATAGCGCGCGAACAACACTTGAAGAATGCTCACAACCGGGCTTCCCGCACTCTTCTTGTACCGATATCTTTTAGTCCCCGACAAGATCACTAATATCGCGATGAACATCGCGAGGGCACAAATCCCATAAGCCAAACTTCTACCAACTTCATCTTGTATGTACAAGAACTGTAACCGCGGTGAGTGTTCCTAGACTGATAAAGAAGAAGAACCGATTGAAGAAATAAGCCATTTGTGTCTTTTCAGCTTCGTTCTTCTCATCAAACTGGTCGGTTCCAAATCCCGAGACACTAGATTTTAGGCCGCCTGTCCCCAGTGCAATGAGATACAACGCAAGATAGAGGATTCCCATTTGGAATCCATTTGCTTCCTTGCAAACCTCATTGGAGTGGCACGGTGGCGGCCTCAACTTTGGCAATTTTGTTGACAACGCTAGCGTGATCGTACCCTAAAACAATCAAAGATTTTAATAAGTCATTTATAATTTTCTTTAGCCAAAAAATCGTTTGTAGTAGTGAGACATTCTGATGGTAAGTGATAAATTCTATTAGGAGGGTCTGAATTAATCTTGGAGCATTTATTTATGATGGTTTTAAAGATAGTTATTAAGTGTGTATTAAGTGGTAGTAAAATTTAATAAAAACCCTTAATTTAATTTCTTTGTTGCTATAAATGATTTTGTAAATATCTCACTTCTTTAACTAAGTGATTAAATAAAATACATGTAAAACTTGGTTAATATTTAGTTAATTATTTTTATTAGGTTGACTTAAAAGTAATAATTATGAAACTGATTTATTATTTACTAAATTCTTTTTATCTTCATACTTACCTCCTAGTTTAGTATAAACTTAAAAAAAATAACAACTAAATAGTAAGCAAGCTTAATATAATGTTTCACATAAGTTATTTACTTTTTAAAATTTTAGGGTTTATGAAAAAATTCACAAATGTTATTGTTAATTGGAATATGAAAGATAGAAAGACTTACTAGTGTTTGAATAGAAGCAAAGATGACAATAGTTTTGAATCTGCCAAGAAAAGCATCGGCTAAAAAGCCACCAAGTAGGCACAATAGGAATGAAGTTCCCATAAAATCAGTGACCACATTGGCTGAAGTTGAGCTTGGAAGGTGCATAGTTCCGCCCAAATATGTCACCAAGTTCACCGCTATTCCCATTGTCGACAACCTCTCACATATTTCGATCCCTGTCACACACGTTGATAAAAAATTAACAAGTTAAGATTTTTTTATATTGAACATTTCACAGGATCAACTGATACTCTGCTAACTAATTAAAAGATCGGGTAGACCACAACTTGCACTAGTCACGTGGCAGATAAAGAGAATACATAAGACTAGTGAAAACTGATATTTAAACTGAGATTTCAACTATAGTGACTTAAACGTACTATTAGAAAAATCTTTATATTAGTTATATTCAAGTTAATTAGTTATGATGTTTTAGATACCGAAACATATTCTAAGGCTACGTTAATTAATCTCCCAAGAGTCGTGTAATAACATCCTATATTCTTACTTATGTTATTTTGTTCCTATATTACGATGTATCAGTTTGATAGTTTGAGTCGAAAAGACTGAGATTTGACGACACTAAACCTTGTCTTGGCTTTTACTAATATAAGGAATCGACCTCTCAATTTTTACAATGTCAGGAGTGAGATGTTTCATGGATTTTTTGTTAGGGGGACCCCAAATATCTCAATTATTCCCCAACGTACAATGATTGATCACTAATATTACCACCTTTTTCTAAATAAATGTAGAGTTTAACTTTATTGATGATTATCTTTTAAGTATTGCTTAAAATTCCTTTTAATAAAGAAATTAAAACAAAATGTATGCCATTTGTCAGTATTTTCTGTAGATATCCTTTATTAAGTGAGAATAAATTTTCCCATTTTTGTGCACTTTCTGGAAAACAAAATATTACTTTTTTTTTTTGATAATTTATCATATATTTTAGACATATAAATGTAAAATATTCACATCTAATTAAGAAGGTTGTTCTGACTTGAATATTATTGAACTAGCTTTAGTGAACCCGTGTATTACACGGGTTGAATAAATAAAATATTAAATATAATAAAATTTATTAATTATTAAATAATATGTGATTTAAATTATGTATGAGTAAGTACTATAAGTAATAACAATGGTATCAACTTTTTAAAATTTATTTTTATACTTTCTTTGTTTTTACTAAAAAATAAATCAAACATTTCGTTTCAAAACAAAACATATTTAAAAAAATGTCCTTTTTAAAATATTTCATCTTTTAAAAAAAGTATGTGTACGTTGTAGAAAATTTTCTTTTTATAAAAATTTGTTTCTCTAGAAATAAACATTAACAAAATCTATTTCTTAATCTTTTTAAAAATAGCTTATAATCAAAAAATAGAATTAAATAATAATTAGTAATTAATTGAGTTATTTAATAGGAGAGAGAAGCAGGAAAATTTTGTTAAGAGTGAATGTAGTGTTGCCATGTGACATCTCTAGTTATCATTTTATGACATGTGGCATCCTTAGTTACCCTTTTATTAGAATAAGAAGATTACTTCTTTGAGAAAAGCCATGTATATAAGTACCTTTGAATGCATGTATGATTGTTATACATGGGAAGGTTTTATACCAAGTAGTTCTCTTAACCCATTAGATAATTTAGAGCAAAACAATTAATTCTAAAAAGTTAATTATTTTATAATATATATCAAAGAAAACATATTTAACTTTAAAACTTACCAATATCAAATATTATTAATATTTTTTTAGTACGTAATCAATTGACACCAAAATTTTCTAAGTCATCTTCATTCTATTCACTTTGCATGGATCATGCATAATGACTTACATAACCACCCTACAACCACCTTTAATTTTCACAACCTACCACTCCATTTCAATGAATGAAAGAGAAGAAGATGAATGACATAACCGATTTGTGAAATTAAATAGTACATCACTATAATATGTGGATATATATTACGCGATATGCATATATTAATTTTCCTCTTCATTAGAAAAAGTATATAGTTTTATCAAGTTATCTATGGTTAGAGTGAAAATGACGATCATTTTTAAGCACAAATAGATATATAAAATATTCATAATAATTCAAATGTTTATAACTTTCAAGATTTGTACAGGGTTAGAAAAATTGGTTTAATGGAAGCATATATAAAATTCCAAACACAAAAGAACACAAACAAACCTCGTGGTGGTCCAATTTTTAATCAAATTATTGTTCTAGCCAGACAGATAAGCTAACTATGTTTGTTTGTGCACATGCATGCCCAAATAAGTTTGACCAATCTAAACAAAATGAAACAAATATTGTATCAATTTACCAAGAATTAGGGCAGCAGGCACCCAACCACCGGTTTTCGACCTATCGGCTGGGAAACCTTTGTAGTCTACTGCATCCGCCACTGTCAAACTCGTCTTCCCATCCTGAAAAGATGTAAAACACATTATTGATCTAGCGCGCAAATAAATACGAGTTTATGGTTCAAAAGTGAATACACTAGTTTTCACAAGATATATAAAGATTATTGTTTTTTAGAAAACAAGATTTAGGATGGATAGAAGTCAATGATACTAACCATTGTTTCTTTTTCTTCTTTCTCAAAGTCTCTATGAAAAGAGCTTCAACAGTTCACAAATTTAAGAACTCTCTCTTCTAAGTTCACTTAACACTTGCACTTGAACATTTTGTGAAAGAGCATGCATTTATATAGGCGAAGGAAGGTGTACATCAATTCTAAAAGTGAACCTCCACTACTCATATTAATAAAATCGTTCAATGTGATAAAGATTAGCCCAACAACATTTTTGTATACAATCCTAACACTACTTTTTCAACAGAGAATCTGTTACCAGTAAGCTCGTAAAATCCGTCAATCTCCTTGACATTGAGATAAGGTAAATTGCAACTTGTGCTTCACATATATCTTAAAGATGTCGTGGCACGAAACCATGTCGAAAAAGAATTTAAACTTTTGATAAAAGAAATCTAGTATAGAATTTAAATATCTGATATATGACAAATGTTGAGATGATGATTTTTTGTCAATTATTATTGTGATTCTTTTAACGTTTCACAAAACATATCTTAATAGGTTATTCATAGTTTTCATTTGATTTTCAGTTTGACTAGTACAACAAATAATTAGTATAGTTAGAAAAAAAATTCTCCTACTACTCACTCCAACTTTAATATGTGTAATTGTGTGCCTTTTAAAAATTTGTTTACCATACATATGTTTCTATATATTTTCATATGTTAAGATCTTAAGCACAATTTTATTTTTATTTTTATTTTTTATTTTTTATATTTACGAAAAGAGCATCGGTTTGAGAATCTGATTTGAGAGCACACCAAAGATTTAGTTGGCCTTGTAAAGTTATGAGTTTATGAGATCTCGATTTGAACTGCGTAATTATAGACACAAAAATATACATTATGGAATCAATTTTAATTGTTCACTTCATCTTAATATCGGCTTTATAAATAAACTAATATTGCATAATTAGTAACTTAGTATTGGATGCTATCTATCCTCGTAAAATGTATAGACAAACTTGTTAGTATTATATGTTAGGTTCTTTAAAAGTTACCAAATCGGAATCGAAAATAATAATCAGTTTGTAAAAAGAACCCATTTTATTAATTTTGCTTAGTGCCCACAAATAGTTGAACTGCCCCGCCAATACTTCACCCCTATCTATCATGTGTAAATATAATTTGCATATTATATAATATTTTTTTCCAATGCTTTTCTATTTGGAAATTAAAATAAAGTTGATGCTGATTTGTATTGAAATCTAGAACATGTATAACAAAATCACCATCTCTTGTTGCTTGTCATGGAGCAACTCTAATGCTCTTTTACCATCTATCTGTATGGTACAGATTGATTATGTAGGGTTGGTGAATTATAATCAAAAACAACATATGGTACATACCCATTCTTTTTTTTTTCTTTTCTTTTGAGTACTACTACATGTTCTTAGTGCTCTATCTACCCCACAAGAAGGTAAAGCTCCAACCTTTTTTCTTTGTTTTTATGCTCTTTCGGCTTTAATTTGCGCGATCATTATCATGGGCATGGGAAATAACAGCTAGAGAAAGTATATTGTCGTCAAAGCAATAGTTTACATATGCACAATATATGTGATTCTTGAATTGTATAGTCAATTTTCAAGATTTTGCATCATCAATAAGGTTTGGATACAAGTACAGCCATAAAAAAGCTTAGATAATATTGATCTTAGATTTTCATGTCGCTTGTCAGTTTGCTAGTTTATCTAAAGGTACAAGTGATAATGCATGTGGTACAACTTGGGTACGCAGTAGGTCAAACCTATGTGTTATAAAGGGTAGGCTTGATATAGTTAGGATCTTAGAAAATGGAAGGTATTTGTTACATGATGTGAAAGGTATATTTGTATCCATTCATAGAAAAGTTAAACATTTTTAGGGTTCTATTCATCCATCTATCAATGATAGGTCGGAAACATCTATGATTCTTGTTTCGACTTTGATAGATCAACCGGAAAGTCATACCTCTACTTGTAATTATTAGTGACGGTTGTAGGAATATTTGATGGTCCGGATTCTTTCGTCATTTGTATTAATTTTCCCATAAAATATGCAACGCCTCGCCTAAATTTCTCACACCCATGACTTGTAGGTGTTAGCACGAACCTTTTGGCTTTGGTGCAATCCCACTAGCTTCTTGTCATAACATCTTCAATGCCACCAGTCTAGTGCAACCAAGGAGTTATCTAATATTCATGTTGGTTAGCAAGACACTGAAAATTGTATTTAATTATGTACTAGTGAATCTTGTTGGTTAGCAAGGTACTATGGGGTCTGTAAGCTTACCGGTAATAGGTTCTTATGGTCAAAAGAAAAAAACCAAATCAATTTGTCAGCCAAATCCATCTTAAAACACTTTTGTGATGCTTAGTGTAATCTTGTTTTGTGACCGGATACGAACGGGTAAAATTGGAAAAAAAAAACTGATTGTAGTGGCCGCGGAAGTGATAAAACTATTATTACTTTTTAAAGGCAAATTGGATTTTAATAATTCAAACTATTACGCATTGCCCAATAATAATCCATAGTATTAATTAGACCAATAACACTCCCAACTTTTATTTTTCTTACTGATAACAATAATAGTAACATAACTATAACAATTTTTTTGCTTAATTGCACTTGATTTTACTCTCAATAATGATTATGAACGAATGAAGTAACATACAAGCAATCAAGCGGAAAATAAATGCAAACCGAGTGTGAATCTAAGATATTTATGCTATTAAAATTGTCATTAGTAATAAATCAAAAGTTAGGATTCTCACAGGCCAAATTAATAGTATGGATTATTATCGACCAATAATTAAACATTAGTAATTTTTAAAATATAGTTTGCATTAGTTAAGATATGAAAATAATTAGTAATTATATACTGAAGTATTTAAATAGGCTAATACTTAAATTAAATAATCTTTAGTTCTGAAAATATTATAATAAATGTAAACTATTATTATTTATTTATATTATTAATTTTATTTTTTTGAAATTAATTAGATAATATGTCATTAATAAACAAATTAGTCATGATTACCAAAATTATTATATACCAAAAATTCCCATAGAGATTATTATTATTATTATTATTATTATTATTATTATTATTATTATTATTATTATTATTATATTAAAACTAATACTATATTTGATAACTTTAGCATTTAAATAAAATAATAATAACACTTAATTTTAATACTATTAAGATATAAATAAGAATCGTAAATATAATTTCTATGTTAATTCAAAAGTAGTATAAAAAAGATAATACTAAATTATATAATCTCATATTGTTATATAACATATTAATAGTATGAATTAAGATACGTGATCTTAAGAAAACGCAAAGTTATGTGAAAACTATAAAAAACCAATTAAACCGGTCATATATTTTATAAATTTTTATCACTACCCTTTATATTTATGTATGTGTATATAAAAATAAGGGTATGAATCAAATGAACTTATTGTTACGTACATGTAAAACTCATCGCAACATGGTTTTACACATATATCACATATAGGTTACGTATACGTAACCATTTTTCATTTTACATAGTGTTACGTACATGTAAGACTCATCATTATTGTATTTATGTTCAACATAAATGTAACCAAAACTTAAATAACCTTTTAACAATTAAAATAATAAAAAAATTATGAATTATGTTATTGGTTTTTATGGTTTTCTTTGATTTTCACATAAGTATTAGTTTTCTCTAGAACCCTCCCAGATGTATTAAATAATGTACTAATTAGAATAAGTTAATTATATAGTGGCATGATAAGAACTATTGAATAAAACATTTGTACTATTTGCTTAGAAAATTAGGTATCTTAAATATTGAGTAAAATGACAATTGTGATAAGAACTCACCCTCTCTCGGCTTACTATCACCATCACCACGACCGCAGACCACACTACCATCACTCCCTTCTCTTCTCTTGATTACAACATTTTTAGAGCCACCGTCTCACTCCAAGAAACCTTGTTTTTCGGTTGTTGCATCACCAAAACAAATCATTATCTACAACTTTGAAGAAACCTCAAGATCAAGAGCTCTCTCCTCAAGCAAGAAGCTAAAGTCATCTCTAATCAATCTTCAGCTTTTCTCTCATCCAATAACAAGGTTTTGATCTTCCTAAACTATGTTAAACAAGTCTTAAAAGGGTTACATATGTGTTATAGTCTAGGGGTGAGCAAAAAACCAAACTAACCGAACCGTAACCAAAATAACCGACGCAACCGAACGGATAAAACCGAAATCGCTAGAAAACCGACGGTTTGGTTTGATAATTTTTTAAAAACCGAATTTTTCGATTCGGTTTTGGTTTTGCTTGTAACAAAAACCGAAAAAACCGAACCAAAACCATATAATCAAACTTGTTAATTTAGAGGTGTAATCATTTATTTTTAAAAATTATTAGCCTATTAGTTACTTATTTAACGTGTGTTATCTAAAAGAGATTAAATATTTAGGTTTCAAGAATAATATTTAATTTTTTTTATTTGAATTGATGGATTAAAATATTTTATTGAATATATTGTTCTTATATTTTATGAATTGCATTTAATTTTAATGTCAACTAGAAACCGAAATATCGGTTTTTGGTTTCGGTTTTAAGCCAAAACCGAACCAAACCGACCATGCACACCCTACAGTTATACATACCTATGCAACTAACCCATTATGTATAAGTATCAAGACTCTTTGATAAACCTCTTAAACACATGATTTTATCTAGAAATCAGTAAGAAAAAGGGTTCAAAAACTAAAAACCTGAAAGTTTTATAAAATAATAAAATAATAACAGGATTAAAACCTATGATATTTTATGAATTATTAAAGTAAAAGGAGTTAAGTATTAAACGACTGTAATTATGAGAATAAAAATCAGGAACATGTTAGAAACATATAAAATAGTAATTTGTACGCTTTGATGTAATAATAATGGGTGGATTAATTTATATAATTAATTTAAGAAAATAAAAGAAAAAAATTATTTCAGAAGCTCGGAACTTGATAAAAATCTGGAAAAAATATTATATAATAACCTTTATATTTTATAGAAATTCCTGAATAAATTTCGTCACTTAAATCGCATATATGAATAAGTTTTATATTTTAGAGTGTTTTGTAAATAGACAATTGAAAGAAATAACAAAATAGTGATTAAATTATAAAAAATTCACACAAATTATGATATTCAGAATAGAAAGTATGTATGAATTTTGGAATTTTTAAAGATGTTTAACTATTTATGCTAGTTTATGTAAAACTGGTAAAAATCATAGTCAAATGCCTATTATGAGTTAGTAACCTAAAGTTTTATGAGATAATATAGATTTCAGAATATTGATTCTGGTAAATTTTGGTAATTTAGAAAATCCAAAGATATTTCTGCTGTTTTAATTATTTAAATTTTATAGAAATTCTATAAAATTATCTGTAAATAATTAGTAGTTGAAATTTTTACATGTTAATTTGGATTTTAAGATATTACTGCTGTTAAAATTTCATGATATATGGATAGTTATAACTACTATTTTAAAATTATTACTTGATTTAAGAAATAAATGCTGAAAATTTTAAAGAAATAAAATTAATTTATAACATATAATTATTTTATATGGTTTTGCTGGAATTAAGATGAGATTCATGGCCTCATTTTTTTTACATTTATGAGTTTTGGGGAAAAAAAGCATACTGTTTTGTGATTAATGCTAATATAAATAAGACTTCTTGAGATATACTGTCATTGTTCTATAAGCTACAACCATTAATTCGGATGATGAACCGTCTGGTAATATAGGTAGCGCTACTTAGGAAAATATTTTCTGCACCAACAGGATGAGTGTTGTGATGCATATTATCTGATTTTATGATTTGTATTTGTGACAATTATAAATCACCTGGCATATAAGTAGATTTGGTTGTAATCTTATTTATGTTGCATAAATATATCTGGTTTAGTTGTAAAATCTATGGTCTCACCAATATTATGTTGACAGTTTTGAGTATGCTTTTCAGGTAACCAAAATACTAACAGTGTTATGTTTTCATTTGATGTATACAACGGATGGGGTGAAGTAATAGGGAAGCCGTGTGTCAAAGTAACTGTAAATGTGTTTGACCTTAGCATAATAGTGGATGTGCATTTCCATTATTACTGAAGGCTAAAGCAGTTACTAAACACTTTTGTACTAGGGTTACACGAAATTATGTAAAAGTCTTTATGTAGACAAATTTTGTATGAATTATAAATGTAACCCAAATATATAAATAAAGAAATATATGATATTATGTTATACTTCTTGTTATAATTAATTTGTATGTGATCAATGTGTTTTGAGCCAAAAAGTCACACCCAAGCATTTTACGCTTCCGCCGGGATGTGACAAGATAGAGTGTTAAGTTCACGAGTTCATGTTTGTACCATCCAAAGATAATCAAGAGGTTGAAGAACTAATTTGAATTAAGCTAAGAGTGTTCCGTACACCAATTGGTGTTCAAAGGGTTTAGGATGCATCATTATCTTATATACTAATAAAGGAACGTAATGAATAGTGATGTACTACTCTTTTAGCTTAGGGGTGTAACTTTTTGCTATGTGAGTTCACTTTATCTTTGGTGACTCAAAGACCAATGTGTATGTATAACCGTACCTTTTGGATCTCGCCATTTAACACCTCCACCGCCATTCTTTTTAGAGAGAGAAAAAGGATCTTGATAGATGCTGGAGGAAGATACACCACCGACGACCATTGAGAGACATGACTATCGAAACCCAGAGTTGCAATCACTAGTGTTCTTTGATGTAGGCGGTGGGCTTTGTTGGTGTTATGAGGAGCTTTTGTGGACTAATATTACTATGTTTTTGCCTTTTTTTCTCACGCTATTCTCTTTCAATTTGGAGGTGTTATTGGTGATTGCCGCAGTTGGGTTGATCTTCCTCTATCTTCAGTTACAAATAGAGATAAAAAGGCCTAAGACCGATATCCCGAGGTGTTGCTAGGAGTTGCCGTCTCTGGCATTCCACTGTGAAGGCGATTATGTTGATATTATTTCATCTTCAATTTCATGTTTTGTTATTGTGGTTGTCTCTTTATGGTTTTCTTTGTAACTTTGACTGTGTGTTATTTCATCTTCAATTTCATATTTTGTTATTGTGGTTGTCTCTTTTTGGTTTTCTTTGTAACTTTGACTGTGTGTTGTTGATTTGATCGACTTAGTTGTCTTTGATACTTTTTATTACGTTGATGAAGGTGAACAACTGTTTACTTGAGATGAGTCTACTCTTGATGTGTGTTTTGGTTTGGGTATGTTGTTGTGTCCATGATGACTCTTAGGTTATTTAAGGCTTTGATAAACATGTGTGCTGAACCCTATTTTATTTTGGTTTTTTCTTAAGTCGATGATGTTGAGCCTTAGCTCATCTGAAACTTTGCTGAACATGTCATCAATAATGTTAAGCCTTAGTTCATTTGAGACTTTGCAAAGCATATCATCTGAACCATAACATGTTTTTGTTCTTGCCTTGGATTCCTGAGTTCATATGATGGTAAATGGTTAAAATAATGATGCTGCCTATTATCTAATATAGTTTGTTGTTGTTCAAATGTTGTTCATAAGTATATCAATATGTACTTTAGGCTTTTTAAATAGTCTTAACTAGAAGCAGTTAATCAGGTTGCCTTTGAATTGATTCTAATATGATGACACTATTGTTTTTACCACTACTTGACCAATAATAGGCAATAACTATGGAAAATGGATGTTGTGTTCGTTGTTTTGGCATGATGAACAACTCTTTGCATCCATAAAGAACCACCATCTTCGAGCTTTCTATTCCAGAATCATATTGTTTAGTTGTGTTTCTTAAGTGTGATCTGATATCGATGATTGTGAGACCTAATATTCTCTGGGTTTGGCAAACAATCCTAATCAGTAATAGTTTCTCATGTTGCCTTTAGAGAATCTTGAATGTTAATAAGCGATAATGATGAACACATAGATGTTGTGTTGATTGTTTTGGCATGGTAAGCGTCTGCTTACAACCACAATGAGCCACTATTTCTAATTTCTCAGCCTTCTAATCGACATTTATATCGCTTATTTGTGTTTTAATTGATTAAAACCCATTGTGAAGTATGGGCGGAGTCCCGCTAGTTAGTATAATTATGTAAAGTGTATGTATGTGTGCATGGTGCATGGATGCATGCACATATAATGTATGTATGTTCGTAAGTATGAATATATGTATGCATATATGGATATTTGTAGTCTAGCGAATGATTATATTCGAGAATGTAGGCATGCATGGATGCACACGGTGTAAGTTTATGCATGTAGGTAGATATGCATTATGCATGCATGTATTCGTGTATATATATATGTGCTAAGATAACAATGAAATGAATTAATATATAAATCATAAGACCCTAATTTCAAGAATGATAAAAAATAGCACATTTGTTTATGAATGCTCATTAAAAATATCATATATCACATGCACATACTACTAAATAATCAAGAATAGTGATAAATGGTTGAAGATCTCATTTAGTGGATCACATGTGAAACCAAATGAAGAACAATATTAAAATATTAAAGATCTCATAAGATGATGCACATATGAGCAAGTAAAATAGAAACTTTTAATGAAGAATTTGAATAATTCAACTCATTACTTGCTCAATATCAAGTTAAAAAAGTCAATACAAAAGTTTTTGATGATATAATAAAGGAAAAAGGAGAGAAAGATATATTCAATCAAACATGCTTTATAAGTAATGTTTTGATATAATACTCCTTTAATCAAATTTAAAATTTTATAAAAAGGACCATAAAATAAATTATCGAGTAAATTACTATTCTGGCCCTTGAAGTTAGGGCCATTTAACCCTATCAGCACAAAAGGAATATTTTGACATTTCAACCCCAATGTTTTATTTTGAATTGTTTTAGCACCTAACATTAACTTTGTTAACTTTTTTCTGTTAAGTGTAAGGGTATTTTGGTTATTTTCCATCTTAAGGACTAATGTATGTAAATGTTAAATGTTTAGGGTTATATTTACAATTAAATTATAAATACACCCACGATACACCACCACCACCTTACACAACCAAGAGCGCCACCTAACACAACCACCACCGCATAATGCCATCAAAATGCCATTCGAAT
Source organism: Flaveria ramosissima (assembly GCA_025215565.1). Lineage (NCBI taxonomy): Eukaryota > Viridiplantae > Streptophyta > Magnoliopsida > Asterales > Asteraceae > Flaveria > Flaveria ramosissima. The sequence goes on from CM046036.1 coordinate 72,180,753, forward strand.
CCAACACCATTGCCACAGTAACAATCATCTTCATCATTCCAACCATCATCGCCACTAGGGTCGTTCTCCACCTCTCAAAATCATCTTCCTTATCGCTAGAGCCACTATTGATAACATCTTCACCGTCATTGTCTGTTACCTCATCCGGCATCACCTCCGCCACCGAAGATGGGTAATGGAGACGAGACTCACCTCTGAAGGCAAAGAGCTCCGTATTGAGTACAACTTTTTACATAAAGTCGTAGACTTCCAACCAAGTTCCATTACAAAGAGCTTGAAGAAGCCTTTGATAAATAGAAATCTCTTATCGAAAATACCACCTTCACCTAGGTTTTCAAAGGCATCATAAATGATGGTCGCACTCAACGTCACGAAAGCCCTTGCTTACTTTCACCATGACTTCCGGTCATGTTGGAGGTGGTGAAGTGGTTGGAGGAGTGAGCAACGATGGTAGAGCTGCTGATACTACATTCGGATGGCATTTTGCGGTGGTGGTTTGTGTTAGATGTGGTGGTGTGTGGTGGTTGTATTGGTAATTTTAAAAATATGCATAAACTAGTTTTTTAGCCCCGCGCGTTGCGGCGGCATCGTATGCTACAAACTTTATGTCAATACGTCTTGAATTTATAGTGTCGAATGAAAACGTATTATATTTTGCTTGACTCTCTTCCAAACAAAATTTATGTCAAAAACATTAACTTACAATCGAGTATAAACAAATGAATACACATTAGATAACAATTAAGTATATACAAACACAAATTATATAAACACAGGCTTCTTTTCTAGCATTAATGGCATGTAGGCCGTTCATCAAATACTTTGTAATCCAGAATTATCAAGTAGTCAACATGGATTAAATTAAGGTCATGAAATATAGTTATATGCTTGGATCAGATACCTGACGTCCATATGCAGAGGTTTAAATATTAAAACATGCCTGAAGTTGTAACATTATGTGTACATTTACTTTAGGCACTACTTTCACCTCAAAATGCTTCTTCCGGTAGCGAATTATTGTTTGTGTATGTTTGTTGAACAGATGTGATAATCAACCTGCAAGAAAAGTATGTAAGAGACAAATGTTATAAGCAATGAATGGGGCAGTGAAAGGGCCACAAGTTGTATAGTCATTAGATATCTAAACCAAAAACTTGTTATAGAAAAAAGAGATCTTCCACACTCTTGGGATAATATCTTGCAACTTTGGAAAATAAATGAAGTTTTCTAAGGATCTTAAAAAAAGGACAAAGATCCATAGAAACTACAATAGTTGAAATACCAAGGAAAAAAACAATACTTATGTAGTTAAGCGTTTGCTACATCTATGTATTCTAATATGATTCTTGTCGATCATATTTGCAAAATTCCCAATAATATATTAAACATATGAAGATTAAAGTTACAACCAAAGCAAATAACATGTATGAAAACATACCAATAAATAATAGCCTGATCCTCTTCATGACATGAGAACTAAACCCTTTTTCTGTAGTAGGCAAGCCAAATGTTGTGTGTAAGCCTGATCCCTCCTAATGAACATCAAACATGGTGATTCCCTGGTAAAATAATCAAATTAACAACTCATCCACCCCCAAGTGAAGCATCAATAGTATTACACTGTTTCACATCATGAATTCAAAAACAAAAACATGAACAGAAATGTAACATGATTACCATGGACCCCAAACGCACATATATTGTTTTAGATCTAAACTTTAAGGAAAAAAGATACAAAATAGGCATTAGGTCTAACTTACTACAACAGAAACAAACTAACGTGATAAAAATCAAAATCAAAGAATTTAAGTCTACCTTTATAGAGGTCAAACCAATATCCGATGTTGTACAATGGTTGGTAGTCGAAAGTCGATGTTGATAGTGGTTGGTTGCATCAAAGCTAACACTTTCTCGTGGCGAAGGCGGCAGATGAAATTGAGTAAAACCCAAGGACAACGGAGACGAAAATCAGGCCGTAAGCGAAATCCGATGTTGACGAAGGTCACGACTGTAGAAGCTGAGGACAGATCGAACCCATGTACCATTCTTCTCGCATCAATCAACAACCAAAATAAAAAAAATCAAATTAATCAAAGAGATGGTAATTAATCGTACAAAGGGGCGTGGGGAGAAGGAGCCGAAAGGACGTTGTGTCGGTTCTGGGGTAGGATGAATTGAAAAAGATTTCACTACCTGAATCGGATTATTTGAAGATGAAGATCCTTCATCGGCGTGAGAGAAGATTAGGTTCCACCGGGGAAGAAGATAAAGGGAGATCAGAGGATTCGCAAGGGTGGTCTGTCGGTGGCATTGTATAATAGTGGAAAACCAGCTTCGATAACCACCACTGGAGAACCACCGCCTGAGACCAAATAGGGAACAGAAGAGTCGATGATCTATCTAATGGACCAAGAGGTTTGTGAGTACAACTATTCAAGCACAACCTACCACTCTAATGCACAAACAAAGTTAGTAATTAGTATAATATAAATAACCCTAAAGATTTAGAATTTACATAAATAGTCTTTATGATGGAAAATAACCAAAATACCCTTACACTTAATAGTATAAAGTTAACAGAGTTAGTGTTAATGATCAAAATATTTAAAGAATGAAACGTTAGGGGTTGATATGTCAAAAGATTTGTTTTTGGGCTGATAGGGTTAAATGACCCTAACCCTTGGGGCCAAAATAGCAATTTACTCTAAATTATCCTACAAAGCTTGATAAAGTATTTCTATGAGACAAGTCTTTAACAGAATGTGAAATTTGTGTTTTAAACCTTTAAACTTATAAATGCTTTATGAAATAGTGTAGGAATCCAAAGTCGATGTGTATTATAAATGATTATTAGATTTTGATAATCCTAACTTTTATTTATTGACTATGATTAATTCCAGCTTAGGAAACATTAATAAAAGCTTTAACTTTAATTTTATTTTCCTCCAATAATCCATTACGAATTGAAAGTTAACATCGCTAGCTTTTTGATTACGTAAATTGTTTGTCACAAAAAAAACTAAGCCAAAATTTCAAATATATCATCAGGTCCGTCAATTTGAAGTTTTCACATTGTGAAAGCCATCAATCTCCATTTCCTGATCTCACCCACTTGACTCGTTAGAGGTAGATTTCAGATGATGATGGAAACTAGACATAAAAAATGAGTATTGGTATTGATATTGAAATATAGCATTCTATCTTAAGTGAAGATGATCATCGAATCATTTTTAACACAAAAAAATAATAAAACAAGAAAATAAAACTCAAAAAAGTCAATACAAGAGGTTTTCAGACATTAAAAGTCAAATGCATCCATCATTGTTCTGAAAACTCAAAACCTCAATCTTTCTCTATTGGAAACTTAAAATATAAGTCCTTATTTTCACGTTTTTAGGGGCATAGTTGAAATATAACTCAAAGTTGGCCTCATTTCGTAAAATAATAAGATGGGTAACTCTTAGTTAGTAATGAATCATTAGAGGAAAATAAATTCAAAGTTTGGAGTGTATGTAAATGTTTTTTGAGTTGGGATGAATCACGACCAATAAATAAAAGTTAAGATATTAAAAACTAATAACCTTATATTAAAGAATAAACTTATTTTGGATAATCTACTTTTAAGTTTATTTTTAAACTAATCTTGGAGGGTTTGGAAAACTTTAATAATAAAAAATTTAAATTTCAATATTAAGTTGAATTTTTTTATTAGAGAAGTCTTTAATCATATTTTCTTTTTAGAAATATCAAACTCTGTTTTCCTATAGGGTTATTGGATTTTAATAATCTCAAGTTTTATTCAATGTTTTCAGAACCGGATCGGACGTCGAACCGGACGCCTTACTGGTTTGGTGGTCGGACCGGTTGGACTGGTCGGACCGGTTGGACCGGATTTAACTATATTTTAATTATATTTATATATGTAATTAAATATAAGTAATTTATATATAATTTACATATATATTTTATAGTTATATATAAAACTTAACTATATTTGTATATCTGACGTACTAATTTATGGTTTAATACCCCGTTTTTACCCATTAAAATAAAAAAGATACAAAAACCGGTCCGAACCGGTCCGGTTTCCCAGTCCGACCAGCGGTTCGGGACGAATCAGCCGGTTCGACCAGTAGAAAACGATTCACCCCAGACCGGACCGGACCCGACACCGAATCCCGGTCGAACCGGGCGGTCCGATCCGGTCTAAAAAACATTGGTTTTATTTATTGGTCGGGCTTAATCACAACTCAGTAAATGTTTACAGACACTCTCAACTTTGAGTTTATTTTCCTCAAATGATCCTTTACTAACTGAGATTTAACCTCGTTAGTTTTTTTTAATGACATAGGCTGCTTTTGTGGCCAAAATATTAAGCGAAAAGTTGAAATCCATTATCAGGTCCGTCAATTTGAAACTTGCAGATCAAAAACCCGTCAATCTCCACCTCCTGATTTGAACTACCTGACTCGTTAGAGGTAGATTTTAGGTGATTACGGAGGCTAGACAATGAAAAACGGACCTAATTGAGACTAGGCGGTCCTGAGTTGAAATATGACTCAAAGTTGGTCTCATTTCATCAAAAAAAAAAATAATGATGGTTAACTCTCAGTTAGTAAGGGATAATTGGAGGAAAATAAGTTTAAAGTTAGGAGTGACTGTAGACATTTTCAGAGTTGGGATTAATCTCGGCCAATAAATAAAATTTAGGATTATTAATTCCAATAACCCTTTTCTATAAACAAAAAGTAAATCTTACCATCATGGTGTTTAATTTCTAAACATGGTAAGGATCATATGAGACTTTTTACAAAGTTAAACAAGTTTTTTAAATGGAAATAATTGAAGTGTGTTAGTTGGGACAAGAGGTAATGTTTAAGAGATCGTAGACCAAAAATGCAATCTACATGGCTTGAGCGGCTACGGATTGGGCAGTAGAGTTGTTGGTGGATTTTTTATTCTTACTTGTAAATATCAAGTTTCACGAGACTTATTAAACATCCTTTTCCTCATAAACATATTTTAATATACATATTTACACGATCTCTCCCTATTCTTCAATATATATCATCTCTCACTTCAAGAGAGATCAAAGATCGAAATACCAAAAGTGAATCTTATGCTTCAACTTTCATACATCATCATCAATTAGTATATGTGGTGACCACTTCCGTTCTAATTAAGTGAGGCAATATTTGTTTGGCGATCACTAATTAGTGTGACGTTTTCTAGTGGTGATCACTTTCTTGATGTATAGAGAGCAGACGTAAGTGGATTAGTAAACATGCGCGTGAAACTTATAAATTAGTCTTGTTTTTTATCCTTCAACTATTTATTTATTTGTTCATGTGTTATGTGTAAACCTATGTGCGTATGTATGTATGTATGTATGTATGTATGTATGTATGTATGTATGTATGTATGTATGTATGTATGTATGTATGTATGTATGTATGTATGTATGTATGTATGTATGTATGTATGTATGTATGTATGTATGTATGTATGTAGTATGTATGTATGTATGTATGTATGTAGGTATGTATGTATGTATGTATGTATGTATGTATGTATGTATGTATGTATGTAGTATGTATGGTATGTTATGTATGTATGTATGTATGTATGTATGTCTGTATGTCTGTATGTATGTATGTATGTATGTATGTATGTATGTATGTATGTATGTATGTATGTATGTATGTATGTATGTATGTATGTATGTATGTATGTATGTATGTATGTATGTATGTATGTACGTATGCATGCATGCATGCATGCATGTATGTATGTATATTGGCATACACACTTCTAATGCTCTTACACATAAGTTTCAAAAAAGGTTTGGTTAAAACAAAAAGAAAGAAACTTTTAATTAGAAAACAATTCGCTCAATCTAGTTTCCTTTAACCTCGTTTTCTGTAACCTGTGTATATTATGCATACCTTAGTATTCTTATGATTCCAACCTTATATCTATTATTCTATAAATTTAATCATGCCCCTAGTTTCGAAGGTGGGTTTCTAGTGGGTCCCAAGGCATGTTGTTGGCACCAATATCTTAACACCAACCATTAATTATGTGTTACAAGGTGTATGAAATGGTTCTAGATTTATGATCTATGTTGTTGTTGCCGTCATCTTCATCGTTTTTATCGTTGTTATTTACATGGTGGTGGTTTAATCACCGTCGTTGTTTACTTAATCACTTTTATTGTTGTTATTTACACGTGATGTGATTATGTTATCATCAGCCCATATCAGTATTTTTGTTACTTCGATGTATTACATCTTACTAGTGATATTTTTACTTCACTTATTCTGTATTCATTTATATTCATTCTTTTTTAACTGGCAATAGAGTCGTGCATTCTTGTCCATGCAATAAAGGTCACTACAAGAAATGTTCTTAATAGCGGCGACCAAAACCAATAGTGACGACACATTAGCAGCGTCATATCGCCGCTATTGCCACGGACCCGTTTCACACGCACTAACTTAGATCTGGCTGTTCATTAGAAACAAGATCTAACGGTGGACATTGCATCGTACACAAAGACTAATAACATCGACCCATTAGCGGCGACATGTCGTCACTATTGACTGAAAAGATTATATCCCTATCAGTTTCCCTCCACATCCATTATTCGCTCTACAACTCCACTACTAGCGAGTAGCGTCAGATGTTGCCTAGCTACCGCCGTCGCCTACGATTTCCGGCCAAATTTCAAGTCTGTTTCAAAATCCATATTTTATGTCACAACTTTCAGAGTTTATTGCTTCGCAAAAGGATCCACATCAAGCTGGCGAACATCATTCGGATAAGGGGGATGACTAGCGTATTGGATGACTAGATTAGCTTTGTTTTTTAGTATAGTTTTATGTTTAAGTTAACAATATATTTAACCTACTTACTTAACGTTTATGTGCGTATGAACATTGTTGTCGGTTATGAACACTAGTGTATTTTGTGTTATTGATACATGTGGATTAGGTGTATGATTGGTTGGTTTGTAAAACTGAAAATATGAAAATGTAAAAAAAACAATGAGCATTACTTTGTCGCCGCTAATGGTTATACATAATATTTTTTAACGAATGTAATACCGGCGACAAATGGAGCCGCTAATACCTCCTTTTGCGGAGACATAATTAGCGGCAAATATTTGACAATTAGCGACTTCTTAATAGCGGCGACCTGTTACCACTAATAGTAATAACGGCGACAAAATACATTATTTGCGGCAACAAAAGTCGCCGCTAATAGTCGAATTCTTTGTAGTGGGTTGGCAGCATGCCTTTAATATTAACTGAAAGAATGGCATGGAGGATGAGAAAAACGTTGAAAAGTTTCACACTAAGAATTCAATTAATAATATATGATATAACCACATGTATCTAAATAAGTTACATTCATAATAGTACCATAACTTTAATAAGTTCATATATTTTTTTCAAACTATCGTGTCTCAAGCAACAAACGAATATTAGTCCCTAGTTTATACCGATGGAGACTCTATCAACTTCCCCATCCACTGGTAATGCACTAAAACTGACGGACCATATTTGACAACCTTATGTGGCCAATAACCATTGAGATATTTGCTACTTTGAAAGTTCATCAACTTTAACCTATAAGATTCCTTAATTGACAAGGACGTTGGTTAAGTTATTGTGAATTTTGAATGTTTAATGTGTTACATGTATAATATATGTCACGTAATTTGTGTATGATATTTAGCGACAAAATACGTTGCATTAGTGACAGATTTTCACAATTTAATTGTGTTTTCTTCATCATTTATAATAATTTAACTCACAATTGTTCATACTGAAAAGTAAAACACAGCTAGTTTCTTTCTTATTAAGTAAAAGACTATAAGAGAACACATATACATGCTTATTATATGACGTTTGGAATTTCACTACATTGTACTAACAAACTTCATAAATTCTATGATTATTGATATTCTTACTTGATATTTGATGTTCTTAACATGCATCCTTAATTAAGCTAATGTCGGTTTTCATTTAACGCTTAGCTTGCAACAAAAAATTACAAGGAAAAAAGATCACTTTAATAAGTTGATTCTTGAGTTAAGATTAAAATACTAATGATCTTGTTGTTGAGAATTCTTCTCTTCTACATTTCTGATCGATATATGTTGTATTTGGAGGTTTCATTCTCAGTATTTAAGGTACGTTGGTGTCAAATTCGAACAAACAAACTGAATCTATTTGTTAATCAATAGCGTTTACATTGAGTATGCCTTCTTGTAAAATAAAACAAAGTTAATAAAAAGTAAACTAGGGTTTAGGTCAATTAACTAAAACTAAACGAAATTTATGAACCATTTACTATTGAAACTTAAGTGGTTTTTACTCTTATAAAGGATGTGACTGCCTTTAATAAAAAATTAAAATAAACTAGATTACATGGAATATATCACCCTTTACAAATAGTTAGTATTACAGTAAAAAGTATCATGATAATAAGGTATCTTCAACAACTTTTAATGAGAAACCCTAAAATGGTATCTAAACTATTTTTGATTGGAGAGAGTTGACCATATCTTATTTGACTTGCCGTGAGCCTATAGTTCAATATTGAATTATTGGGGATATATCTTGATCACGTGTTTCTCACCTGCAATGATTGCAAGTAATATTTGCCACGAACTTATGGGCATAAGCATGTGGTATGTATTAGCGTGTAATTTAAGATCGATTCCACCGCCCATCTCAATTATTGCCACCAAACATTTAGCCACTGAACCAACATACAACATGAATTACTCTTCCTGAGGTGGGGTACTTTATACACTTGTGTTTTGGATAAAAAGATTTATGAAGTCAACGCATCTATTGTTCAATGGCCCTTAGGGACTTTGAAAGGTCGGTTTACACGTAGTCTTGATCATCCGACTCAGATTTGATTATTTTACGAGTAGTGACTAGAAACAGATATCCTTAAAGTTAATGGAAGGATATAGTTCGTTTAAACCTAATGTTTTGCCTTGTATCTAGGAGAGATTGACATATTATAAGGTGTTTATACTTGTGTATTTAAGTGTTGATAAATAAAGAATGGGTAATAAAATAATCAGATCATAATTTAATGTTAGTAATAATAATAAGTTTTATTTAGTTCCTTTATATTAATTATCTTCTTGTGTAACTTCTTGTAGTTTGACAAAGTTTAACATTAATATTTACAGGACCGTTGAAGGGTATGCACTTACAACACAACAACACAATGAGGAGAGTTACTTAGAAGAACACTTAACAGATCAAATAGAAAACTGGTTAACTTTAGTGAAAGATGCTAAGAACACAAGTAAAGATGAGACAGAACAAGATGGCAAACAACAAAAGTAATTGGTTTTCAAGAATGTTGTATATTGCTTCTCAAGTTCTATTACAAATTTTACAAAGCATAAAGGAAAGTTACAAATACTTGAGATACATATACTACATCCTACAACCGGCCATACTTTGAAAGCCAGCTGGATACATATGACTAGACAACTACAAAATCAAATGTAGAGTCAAAAGGCAGATTTGCCTTTTGACTAGTGACTATGACATGCTATAGCTCACATTTTAATATATTATAAAAAGGATAAAAGTACATAAAGTAGAAAGCACAGACTCAAGACCTCAATGTACAGTTATCAAAAGCATGAACCTTTTCACCAACTCATGTAAGTTGGTGACTTTACAGAGTTGCAGCGAAAAGGTGGTCCAGCTTTATGATAAAGTACATCAGATAAAGGCATATCTTCAAAAGTCTTCGGAAGAAATCTGTCTTCACTCTTTGGCTTCGGAAGACTTTGTCTTTGAAGCTTCAGAAGACTTCACTTTTGGCTTCGGAAGATGTTGGTCTTGGCTTCGAAAGATTTTACACTTAGAATATTTCTAGTGCATAGTGTAAAATTTCCGAAGCATTTCTACTTCTGTTTTCAGTGCATGTATACAGAGAGACTTTGGATGTTTTGGTTGCATCAGACTAATAGGAATCCTTACAAACTCCCCTTAGGCTGATGCTACCAAAACATTTGAAGATCTTCAGCTGTTGACAGTGCTCATAATGATGATGACCATGCCCTTCTTCATCAGATGGTCAGGATCACTCAGACTCTCATAATATCTTCCCATCTCAAAAAGATCATGCAGAGGTAGGTTGAATAAGTCTTGCCATGTGTAGACATTTTCAACACCTTGATCTGTGATCACATGCCATCTCTCTGGATTAGTTGTGAAGGTCCAGGATAAGATGGGTCTCTCAACTGTAAAAGGATCCACTTGAAGTAGAGTTGATTGGACTGCCTCTTCATGCACTTCCTTAGGTTGATCTGACTCAGCCTGAGGTGTAGAGGTGGATGATTCAGGCTTCTTCTTCTTCTTTGAATTTGGTTTGAAAGCCATCCTCTTCTTCCTCTTAGAAGACTTTAACTGAGAAGACTGGTCTACAGCACCTTGTTGATCAGTTTTGTCTTGCTTAGTTAGGTGTTCCTCCCTCACAGGTTCAGAAGGAGAGAGAGTTTGACCCTGCTGTGGATCAGAAGATGAAGCTTGCTGAGGTTCAGCAGGAGGTCCAGGTTGTGTTGTCTCAAATTATTTAACCTTAACCTCCACTTCAGGTGGAGCTTGACTTGGAGGGGAGTGTAAGTCCATTAGCTCTCCACTCTTGATCTTCTGCTTGATTACCCTGATATGCTCATCCATTGTGGATAGAGACATAGGGCCAAGTCTCCTTTTGGAGAATCCATACAGCTTCAAGAAGCTCATCATCCTTTGTCTGTCAGCAGATTTTTTCATACTTTTTTGGATGATGGCTCTTGACTTTGGAGCCTCTTCCCTCATCTTTCTCTTTGTTGCCTTTTTTTCTTTGAGCACTTGAAGTTCAAGCTGTTATCAAAATCACTGTAGCACATCCAACACTCCTTAGCATGGAATTTGATTCTAGAGACACCCCAAACTTTAATAGATTTTATTTTTAATAGTCTTTTCTTTTATTTTATAAACACCACTTAGATCTAAAAATACATCAAGATCCTATTTTTTTTACTTGAAACATATCAAAACGATCTTAAACGCAACCTTGAACACATGAACTTATTGAACTCTTGTTTGAATATCACTAAAAAACTGGTTGATTTTTCTTATAGTTGGTCTCTCTCTCCCCGCTTACACCCTCTCTCTCACTCTTTCACGCACTCTCTCTCTCTCCCACCCTCTCTCTCCCCCTCTCTCTCCCTTTCTTTTCGTATGAATAAGAAAACATTATGGAGGGAGGGGGGGTTGTAAATGGAAATAACATAAGAGAAAGACGTTTATAAAATGTGATTTCCTACCTAAAGTTCAACGTTCATCTTCATGACAATGTATATCATAACTTGCAACATTATTTTATTTCTTATAACTTTCATTTTAGTTAGGTCTTGTACTACTATTAACACTATTTTTTCTTTTATGTATATATATATAATTCATGCTGCACCACACAAGAGAATTCCACTAGTTCTTATTAACAGGAACAACTTAAATAGTATCTTTACCACTTTAAATTGCCTCATTTGCTATTACACATATAAATCAGAACCAAAAACTCACAAAAGATAGCCCAACGTCCATGGTTAGGTGTGCATACCTTTAAGGAAGAGGTCATGTGTTCTAACTGTAGCTAGCCTTATGGTATCTTTTTATGTTGAGTAAACTATCATTTAGTATATGTAGTTTAGCCACTATGCAATTTTAATCTATATTTCATTCTAGGGTATCATTTTGTTTTTAATTCTAGTCAATGTTTCTAATACTACTAAAAATATGTTGTAAATCTAGTATGAAATAACCTATATGTCCATACTAACAAGTAAAAAGATAATAACTGAATTATAGTAACTCATTAATATATTAAGTAGGATTGATAGGTTTCTTTTTCTATCACTTCCTAATCTCCTTACATCTTTATTCTTTGTTAGTATCCATTTCCACTCCACCACCCACAATCATCCCCACCACTTTAGCAACACCACCACTACAGCTACCCCGCGACAACACCACCATATTCGCCTCATCACGTAAGTAACATTTCCACCATAGTCGTTCTACCATCACCAACTCGTCTGTAACCACCATTGACAACACCATCACAGCCTCCAAGCCATCTCCTGACTATGTATCAGACTTCCCAATCAAAAGTTACATTGCCATCAAGATTGATTGGAGTGATAGGCTAAAAGATAGGTGGTTTGTAAGGACCATTGAATTTATTAACATCCACCATGAAACCACCTCAGATTACAACAAACCACTGTCATCCTCGTCGACTTTAATGAATTCAGGTCATTGGAGGTGGTGTTATGGGTGATTTTTTTTTGAAATCCTAGATCTATAAGCCACTGATTATTTTGTGGTGTTTTTGGTATTATACGATAGGGGATGGTAGTTGATGTTATGGTGGTGTGGGCCAGAACATTGGTTGACGGTTTTAACATAGTGGCGACCAATGAAATAGAGAAAAGGTATATAGATGTATAGTATTAGGGTTTTTGATGTGTGTAGAATAGATAAAGGTACAAGAGAATGTGTGTGTGTGTGCACACGAATATACATATTTACATATATACATAAAGGGTTAACATCATTACAAAACCACTTTTTATTTTCAAAACCAAAAGAACCTTTGATTTACATAAATGTAAATTAAGTTCAGCGATACTTGAGCGTTTTAACATATGCATATATCAAACATGAATAATAAACTATGTAAAACAACTAAATATCACGAGTGTTAACTAACATTTATGTAATGGTTTGTGACTAACATTTTATATAAATCAATGGTTATTTTAGTTCCGAAAAGAATATTCCATAATGATCCTAACCCTATATACACATAATAAAAATATATATACATATAATATTTTAGCTCCTAAAAATTTATTTATTTTCTTATTTGTTAGTGAGGATATTGTTCTATTAACATTAAGTTAGCACAACAATATTAAAGACGTTAGTGAGCACCCCTAGTATAAACAAACGGGGTCTGGGGGCAGCACCCTAGTAGTGGGGTCTAATGGGCGGTAGCTTCTGTAGGGTCTAAGGAGCAAAGCCCGTGGCTAGGATCTAGCTGCTAGGTTAACATCAAAATTTTAAAAAGGCAAAGGTAATAGCCAAGATTTTCTGATGGGTGATGTGAAACACAACTCGTAAAGGTCACAGGCCACAATTGAAGAAAACGTAATGAGAACCACATCGCCAGGGTGTGCAGGCTGCAATGTGGGGGTTGTGAAATTAACTGATATCCTACATATGTCGTGATGACAAGGATCAACGAATTAACACGTGGCTAGTGACCAAGTAACGATGTGAACCATAAAGCAAAGCTGTTGCGGGCCGTAATGGATGTGGCAGTTCAAGAGTAGCTAGGTAGCTAACACGTGTCAGCTTTAGTCTCCTAAAGGCGATCTCGACTGCATCCAATCTTGTTGGGTCCATTACGAGTCTTAATATGGCCTTATTAATAGAAAACCGATTCTAGCTCAATTGCATATTTGGAAAACCTTATTCTTAAACTATCATTAGAGACCTTTGAACATTCCCGAAGTATCAATTCACGTCTAGCACCTTCAAGTAAGGTTTCATAACCTAGTCAACTATGCTTAAACTATGACTAGTAACCTGAAGCTAATCTTGGTGATGATTACCCCTTTCGCAATCCTTTTCTTCGTTAAACATCTAAGTGTATTTCAATAATCGAGGATTCTAATTACTCTGCTACATTTAATGCCAGACTAAGCGTAGGTGACTCATCATGGTTGTTTTATACTCATAGTCTATATGTCTGGTCAACTGAAATAAACAAGAATGTCACAATATGCATTATTTTGGTGGGCATATGATTGGATCCATTTATAGTTAATGGTTGTGAAAAATGTCGGGGGAGGGGGTGGGTGAATTCACTAGGAAGTAATGCTTAGCGGGGTGAATTGCCTCTAGGACAGTCTGTCCACGTGATGCGCCCATACCCATGTGGCGATCGGAGGGATACCATCCATTGCCGGTGAGTGGTTATAGAAGCCATGGAAGGCACCAAGACTCTTGTTAAAATACGACCCATATTATGATGCATAATAACTTACTTGTTTATAAATTATGTTTTATTTGTTTTTAAGTACACTTATGCTGCTAGTTGAAAGCTTTTCGAGCTATGAGGATAGTCATCCTCGATAAGCTTAGGAAGCATATGAACTTTAAAATTGTTATTTTGCAAACTCAATTGTAAATAATATTTTAAATATCAATAAAATCTGTTGCTTTCGTTGATTACCAATATGCATTTCACCTGGTCTAGCAGGTTGTTACACAAAAAATTAAAAACAATGATGTAAACATAGGAGGTAATATATAAAATGGATGAAGTTGGAAATTAGGCTGAACCAAAAGGAAGGAAGTGATAGTTTATTCTTATTTTGTGCAGTTTGATTGCATTTGATTATTTTAATATCTATCACTAGTACTAAACATACGGAAAAAAATCGAATATAGAGTCATGACATGGTTATTTTTTAGGGAAAATTACCCAAATAGCCATTTGACTATTTAATTTTACATAAATAACCATTAACTTTTATGTTTTCAATTTTAGCCTTTTGACAAGCACGTAACTCTATGCGGCGATACCAAAACATGAGATATCGCGCACGTGGCAAATTTTCTTTTGTTAGAGATACGCCGGAGATACCATGTCTTATGTGTATCGCCGGAGATACGCTGGAGATATCATGACACTTATGTATCGCCGGTAATATTCTTTTTAAAAACTAATTTTAGTGTTACTTATATTGATAATATAATTTATTATTCATCTAAAAATCACATTTTTAATTTACGTTTGGTATTAAATGTTAAATAACAAAATTAATAAAAGTTATGTTTCAATCAAAGTATTTTAATATTATGTTTTGCAAACTCGTGTACGCCCTACTTTGTGAGCTCTTTGTAATTAATCTAACCATGTCCAAAACGGACGTTAAACTTGTGTGTTTGATCTAAAATGTTATCTATAAAAAAATTAAATGTATAATTTACCTTTCCTCAAACTTTTAAATAGAAAGTCATATTTAATTGTAACTAGTAGTAAACTCATGCACAAACTATTACGTGAGTTCATATAACGAACCAAACGACGTCCGAAACGAACACCAAAAATTGTGTTTTTATTATTTGTAAACTGTTATGTTAAAGTTTTATTAAAGTAAATAATTGTTTTAAAACTTTAGGGAGGTCACACAATATAGTTTTCGGAATAATAAATAAATGTAATTAATTTTATTGGTTAAAAAAGAACACCATATTGTATTATTATTTGAATTAATTAAGATACCAAAAAGATTCCATAAATTCTCCATCGGCGATACCAACTCCAGCGATACAACACCCACATTGGCGATACCAACTTGATAGTGTATCGATAGTTGCTTTTTTTATTTCAAACCTGGCGATACCGGAGATACTGCATGGTTATGTATCGCTGTCTTGACGATACGGCGATACCACATGGCTAGGTATCGCTGAGTCAACGATATTTAATGACGTGTCATTTTTTAATTGGTAGAACAAATTGGTAAAATCAAAAGTCAACAACTATTATAGCAAAATCAATGGGTCAATTGGTTATTTAGGTAATTTCCCCTATTTTTTATCTATATTTTGATAACATTTTATTCAAAACAAATCAATGTCACATATTATATTTTTAGATTTTTTTATTCTTAAATTTAGTTTTTGTATTCCTTATATACTTTCTGTTAAATAATGTTTCATAAAATTTTATATATATCATTGAGATGTTCCTATATTTATGTATGTACCGCAATAACATTATTCAGTATACCAAGCCCTATAAAATATATTTCAACTATTTTTAGATAAATTACCCTCATCATAGAACAAGTTTTTGAGTTCACAAATAGCGATATCGTCACATCTAGAACAACATATACTCTAACCTCAACTATACCAACCTTAAAGGCAACCTACACTGCAGCAACACAAAAATCTACAAAACATATTCAACGCGTGTCTAAGAAAACACTTTATACCAAATAGACAATAACCTTATATGAACAAGAATGTTCATTCATTCATCCAGGCGTAATCGATGACTGACTTGCAAAGAAAAAGTATCACCTGCTACCTACAGTTCCAAGTTCATATTCAAAGTAACGTAATTTTATAACTCGTAACTTTATATTTTTGCTGATACAAATTTTATTTAATTAGCTTTATAAAACACTTTTATTATATTTTCTATTTTGTGAATATACAAAACTCCTGTCTTAACGCATGGAATAATTCCATTAAGTTCATTCAAAAGAGAATTTGAGAAGCATTTTGGAATATCCACCATACACTTTGAAAGTCCGTATCTAAAAACTTATATGTATTATTATTAACTCATTTCATGAGTATTTAGT
Organism: Flaveria ramosissima; assembly: GCA_025215565.1. Classification (NCBI taxonomy): domain Eukaryota; kingdom Viridiplantae; phylum Streptophyta; class Magnoliopsida; order Asterales; family Asteraceae; genus Flaveria; species Flaveria ramosissima. Next base: position 72,197,236 of record CM046036.1, read on the forward strand.
CTATTTATAGGCATGCCATCTGGTTTACTTTTCACATTTTGCCATTTTAAATCATACTTTAAGTATGGTGGAGTTTGGAAACTTTAGAAAAGTCAAAATAATAAAATCATGATAATGTTTTGAATTAAATATTCTTATTTTATATATATATATATATATATATATATATATATATATATATATACACACACAGACATAGGGGAGGGTTCAAATGAGAATTCACTTTTTTGTGAAAACTCTAATAATCAATCTCAGCTACTAGTTTTCAATAGCAAAAATAGTAATTAACAAACACATAATAAAAAATTATAAAATAAAAAATAACATAAAAAATAAAAACACAAAATGTTCCCCTAGTTTCCCTCTTTCATAAAAAAATTAAAAAAATTTTATAAAAAATAAAAAAAATTCTCATTTTTTTTACTAAATTCTTTTTGCACATGTGTAATACCGTATTTACACATGTGTAAATCCACTATTACACATGTGTAAACAATAAATGGATGATATTTTTTAAAAAAATATATCAATATGGTAGGCGTTGGAAATATAAAAAATACTGAATTTTATGGTGAAATTTTTTTAGAAAAAGAATTTCGTGAAAAAAAGTTATGAACGTTTTAAAAAAAGGGGGGAAATGGCATGTGACTTGCATGTGATCAAAATTGAGTGGCTCATATTGGTTCCTATAGTTCTCATAAAAAAAGTTGGTTCTAAAGATAACCCTACTTGTAACACTCGGCCCTCACACCAAAAATATTGTCCGCTTTGTCCACGAGGAGCTCACGGATTTGCTTTTGGTTGCCCGGGTGAAAACTTCTCAGGGAGGTCACCCATCCCTGGATTGCTCCCACCTGAGCACGCTTAACTGTGGAGTTCTCCTCTCATCCACAGCCAATACGCCCAAAACGCGTTGTTTCTCAGATTTCTGAAATAAACCCAAAATAAAGGACGTAAGGTTTCACGAGAGTTGTGACATCATCCCCTTGTTGAAGGGAATTTCGTCTCGTAATTGAAAGAAAAGATATCGTGAGAATGATACCTTAAGAAGTAGATGCCTGATCGTTGAACAGTTGTGGGTACTTCTTCTTCATCTGGTCCTCGCGTTCCCAAGTAAACTCTGGTCCACGCTTTGAGTTCCAACGGACTTTGACGATAGGAATACGACTATGTTTGAGCGTTTTGATCTCTCGGTCCATAACTTCCACCGGTTCTTCAATGAAACGTAGTTGTTCATCCACATGTATCTCGTCTAACGGAACGACGAGAGTCTCGTCTGCAAGGCATTTCCTCAGGTTTGAAACATGGAACACATCGTGTACTCCACTGAGTTCTTCGGGTAGGTTCAGCTGATAGGCTATGGGGCCAACCCGTTTGACAATCTCAAACGGTCCCACGTATCTAGGGCTTAGTTTTCCACGTTTCCCGAAACGAATCACACCTTTCCAAGGTGACACTTTCAAAAGTACCTTGTCACCAATTTGAAATTCCAACGGTCGGCGACGTTTGTCAGCATAACTCTTCTGTCGGTCACGTGCTGCTGCCATGCGATTACGAATTTGCATTATTTTCTCAGTTGTTTCATGCACAAGTTCAGGACCGGTAAGTTGACTTTCTCCAACTTCCGCCCAACAAATAGGTGATCGGCACTTACGCCCATACAATGCCTCGAATGGAGCAGCTTTGATCGACGTGTGATAACTGTTATTGTAAGAAAACTCAACCAACGGTAAGTGAGTTTCCCAACTGCTGCCGAAATCAATCACGCAAGCGCGTAACATGTCTTCCAAAGTCTGGATCGTACGCTCACTCTGACCATCAGTTTGAGGATGATATGCGGTGCTCATATCTAGCCGTGTACCCAATGCTCGTTGTAATGATTGCCAAAAATGTGAAGTAAATCGGGCGTCACGATCGAAGATGATAGAAATTGGCACACCGTGCCGAGAGATTATTTCTCTGAGGTAAATACGTGTTAACTTCTCC